>ML349174.1:0-11583 GCA_005239505.1 Nicotiana paniculata | reverse complement strand
AACTTGTAAATGGAATAAATCCTTTGATGCCTTGACATGGCTTCAAGAGAATCATAGTAGCAATAGGAGAGGGATTGGCTTCAGGAGTCAATTTCCCAAGTGGGATCCCAAAAGCAAGTATCTCACTCTCCCTGAGAATAAAATATGCACCCACTGTGGTAAGACTGGCCACTACAAAATTGAGTGTACTGCAAAAGAGCAGGCCAGTCGAAAAAATGAGAGTTTTGTTAAAAAGAAAAACTGGCTACGAAATTGGGCCAGAAAAAGCTTGATTCATCCATTCTCTCATAGAAAAGGACCTAAACTAGTTTGGGTTCTTAAAACTAACCCCTGATTTCTTTTTGTAGGTTCAAGTGAGATGAGGCATCCAAATTTGGTATTTGGATAGTGGCTACTCAAAGCATATGACAGGGAACATGGAACATTTCCTTTCACTTGAAAGCCTCAAAGGAGGAAATGTCTCCTTTGGAAATGGAAAGAAAGGTGAAATTATTGGGGTTGGTAAAGTAGGTAAGGATGACACACGTTCCATTGAACATGTGTACCTGATAGATGGTTTGAAATATAGCCTGATCAGTTTGTCACAACTGTGTGACAGAGGTAACCTGGTTGCCTTTACTTCCACAAAATGTTTTATGATTAACCTGCTTATTGACAAAATTATTTTGCAGGGAAAAAGAATGAATAACATCTATGTCATAGACTTGTCCACACTGTCTGAAAATGAACTCAGTTGCCTAAGTCTGTTGGACAGTGATCCCCTCCTGTGGCACAAAAGACTTGGTCACGCAAGTCTAAATCAGCTAAACAAACTAGTCTCTAAAGATTTAGTGGTAAGGCTTCCTAACATTAAGTTCAAGGAAGACAAATTTTGTGAGGCATGTGCAAGGGGGGAGCAGGTAAGATCTTCTTTCAAAAGTAAGAAAATGGTCAGTACCACCAGGACATTGGAACTGGTTCATATGGACCTATGTGGTCCTATGAGAACTCTGAGCAGAGGTGGTAAGAAATATGTAATGGTGCTAGTTGATGACTATTCAAGGTTCACTTGGACCTTATTTCTGACATCTAAGGATGAAGCATTTGATATGTTCACCTCATTTGTTAATAAAACTCAAAATCAGTTAGGAAATCAACTAGCATCAATAAGATCTGATCATGGTAATGAATTTGAGAATGCAAAGTTTGCTGAGTTCTGTGATGAACATGGTATCAATCACAATTTTGCTGCCTCTAGAACCCCACAGCAAAATTGGGTTGTTGAAAGAAAGAATAGAACTCTTGAAGATATGGCAAGAACCATGCTTCTTTCTAGCAAACTACCCCATAGATTTTGGGTAGAAGCAATAAACACTGCATGCTACATAATAAATAGATGCATGACTAGGCCTCTGGTAGAGAAAACTCCTTATGAATTACTTAAAGGGAGAAAGCCCAACATATCCCACCTTAGGGCTTTTGGATGCAAGTGCTTTGTGCACAATAATGGCAAAGATTCCCTAGGAAAATTTTATCCTAGAAGTGATGATGGAGTATTCTTAGGATATTCATCACATAGCAAAGCTTATAAAGTGTATAATAAAAGAACTATGTGTGTAGAAGAAAGTGTACATGTTGTCTTTGATGAAACTAACACTCTTGCTGAGAGACAGGAACCAGAAGATGAGGAGCTTGGACTGGTGAGAAGCAGTGAAAACATTGAAGCAAACATGGAAGATGGAACAGGTGATGGACCAGGTCCAACTACCCCAAGCAACATGACAGGGGGAACTCAACATGTGAATCTTGGCCCTGATCCTGTTCCACAACAACAAGACACCATGTAACTATCCAGAAGTGAACAGTTGGTTCTCAAACCACATAGATATCAGATTTCTCACCCTCTTGAGAACATCATAACAGATCTAACATCTGGAATCAAAACAAGATCCTCTTTGAAAAATCTGTGTGCGTTTGATGCCTTTCTATCCTTGATTGAACCAAAGAACATTGGTGAAGCCCTACAGGATGCTGACTGGGTAAATGCCATGCAAGAAGAGCTGAATCAATTTGAAAGAAGTCAAGTGTGGCACTTGGTACCCAGACCACTAGACAGATCAGTGATTGGCACAAAGTGGGTCTTCAGGAACAAGCTCGATGAGGATGAAACTGTTACAAGAAATAAGGCTAGACTGGTTGTTCAAGGATACAATCAAGAAGAGGGAATTGACTATGATGATACCTTCGCCCCTGTGGCAAGACTGGAGGCAATCAGACTTCTCATAGCATTTGCTGCACACATGGAATTCACTCTCCATCAGATGGATGTTAAGAGTGCCTTCCTCAATGGCTATTTGAAGGAAGATGTATTTGTCAAACAGCCTCCAGGTTTTGAAAGCAAGGAGTCACCTGACCATGTATACAAACTTGACAAATCTCTTTATAGTCTCAAACAAGAACCAAGAGCATGGTATGAGCGTCTGTCAAAATTTCTGCTAGAACATGGATACAAACGAGGTAAAATTGATAGCACCTTGTTCTTAAAGGAAAAGGGTAAAGAACTCCTAGTTGTGCAAATATATGTGGATGATATCATATTTGGGGCGACTTCTGAAAAATTGAGTAACGAATTTGCTATACTTATGGGGAGTGAGTTTGAGATGAGTATGATGAGTGAGCTAAACATATTCTTAGGCTTGCAAATCAAGCAAAACTCAAATGGAACAATGATCCATCAACAAAAGTATGTGAAAGAATTGCTCAAGAAATTTAAAATGGAAGACTCAAAGGAAATAGACACCCCCATAGCCACAGCTACAATAGATGTGGATGAACCAGGTTCATCCGTTGATCAGAAGCTATACAGAGGGATGATTGGGTCTCTATTATATCTCACTGCCAGCAGACCTGATATTTTGTTCAGTGTAGGACTGTGTGCTAGGTTTTAGGTAAATCCAAAGGAGTCCCACCTAACTGCAGGAAGAGAATTTTGAGATATCTGAAAGGCACCACTGATTTGTGCCTTTGGTATCCTAAGAGTAGTAATTTCGACCTTGTACGATATGCTGATGCTGATTATGCAGGTTTCCTCGTTGACAGGAAAAGTACTTCAGGCATGGCTCACTTTTTGGGCTCCTGCCTTGTGTCTTGGGCCACCAAGAAACAAAATTCAGTAGCCTTGTCTACTGCTGAGGCTGAATATGTGGTTGCAGCCTCATGTTGTGCTCAGTTGCTATGGATCAAGCAACAACTCATGGACTTTGGTATAGAGGTTGGATGCATTCCTATTTTCTGTGACAACACTAGTGCAATAAGTATGACGAAGAACCCGGTTCATCATAAAAGAACTAAGCACATAGATGTTAGACACCATTTCCTAAGGGATAACTATGAAAAAGGAATGATCTCAATCGAATTTTGTGCTACTGACCAACAAATTGCAGATATCTTTACTAAAGCACTAAGTAGGGAGCATTTTGAGAGAAACCGGCTTGAATTAGGGATGATTAAGATCACCTAATTGAAAAACAAAAAAAAAATTAAAAAAAAATGAATTTTTTTTTGGGTAGAAACACTAACATAGATAATCAACCAGACTAATCATTGCTCAGTATCATGACTTTACTGTCATACTCTCTTGCCATGTATTAATATGATTCCCTGGTTGCTAATGATGTTTTTCTATCTTTGTAAATTGAGGCAAATTAAAGACTTTAACACGATGAACCTGGTTCATCCCAGCTGGTTCATCTGACTGACAAGGTACGTGCTCATCTCCATATAATTATTGAATTAATTACAGTCACACATGAGCAGGACTTTATCTATATTTGGTTCATTTCAAATTCTTTGTACTTATCCCTAAATGAACCTGTTCCAAAAAGTCACATCGCTACTTAATTAGCCTAGAGTTAGGGGATTCTTAACTGTCTAATCAATGACACTCTTACATCTATTAGACTCCCACTTGAGTAAATATTTTTTCCGTTGTAAAATTAATAGCCACATCTTATAATAGGGCCATCATTACTTCCCCTCTTCATAACATCAATAAGTCGAACCAAGTTCTCTATTCCTCTCTAACCAAAACTGATCGTTTCTTTACTTTCAAATTATTCATAACAATGTCTTCACCACCCCCTGCTTCATCTTCCTACACAAACTCTGATCATGGGGAAGAAAATTCCAGTCCTAATTCTCCTTCAGTTTACAGTTCACATTCACCAAACAGATCTTCATCCCCCCCAAACCCTCCAGTTTTTGAACCTACTCCTGAACCCACACCTAACCCTACTCCAGCCCCAGGGCACAAAGAGTACAAGTTTTGGCCAGAAAATCAGTTGCTTCTAGATCTCGTGCAATATTCTTGGAGGAAATTCTTAAATCCAGCGAGGTTCATGAGTCTGAATCTTCAAGTGAATCCTTCAAATCCGCTAATGAGGATGAAGCACCAGGTTCATCCAGTTCTGAGCAAGGTAATCTTGAAGTTGAATCTGAAACTGATACTACTGAAAATAGGTTTGTGTTGGTTGGGTCAGTTGTTGATGTAGAAGTGCCGGATAGTCAAAGAAAACTAGGGAAAAATAAAATTCTTGAGAGAGAGGGAGGGAGTATGAGGTTCTGTAAGGGGATCTGGGGAGGATGGTGCCACGTTGGCTATTTGTGGCCCCAATCATGTGGTTAATGAAGAAGGAGTCACAGATTTAGGGGGAAGTGATGCTGGGGAAGCAGCAACAGGTTTAGAGAGCTTACAAAAATCAACAGATGAACATGGATCATCTATCGAGGAGACATTGGCTGAGATGCTAAGGAAGCTGGGGGAGTCCTACAATCCTAAGAGGAAAATAACTTCAAAATCAAAGAAAGTTACTACCCCAACTCCACCAAAGAAAAGAAAAGTTTCTATATCTGCTGATGTTCCTGCCCCAAAGGTTCGTGCTACAAGAAGTGTTGTTCGACAAGGAGAAAAGGAGTTAGAAAGGGCTCTGAGAGAGAGCAAGAAAAAGAAAGCTGCCAAGGGAAAGGCAAAGGTAGGAGAGCCTATTGAGGCTGTTATTGTTGATGATGTTACGATGGACCTGGTCCATCATGAGGAGCAGCCCGTTCCAGTTGTGGTCGAGACACCCAAGCCCAAGAAGGCTAAGGCTTCTTCAAAGAAGTCAGCTTCTGTGTCTGCCACACCCTCAAGCACTGCTAAAAGGACCAGGTCCAAGGCCAAGAAAGTGAAGGTTGTTGAAGAAGAAGAAGAAGAAAGTGAATGGAGTGGAGGAGAAGAGGAAATCTCTGGTGAGAAATATGACAAACTCACCATGTTTGGCAAGCGTACTATTCTTAAAGGAAAGCTGGTGAGAGATCTGGAAGAATCAGGAATGATCTTTTTGTTAAATGCACTGGATGTGCAGGAATGGAAGGACATGGTCCTTCACCTGGAAAGAAGGATGGCAAGGAATGAACTGGTGGAGTTTATGGCCAGTGCAAGTGTGAAGGATGGAAAGTAACCTCCACAGTCAAGGGGGTTCAGATCACATTTGATGCAAAGGAGTTGGGAGAGATTCTGAATATCCCTGATGAGGGCTATGATGATTAAACTAGGCAAAGATGGCCCAGTCTCGATGGAATGGCCTCAGATCTAACCATCACCAAATTCTTTTGTGAAAATGAGAAGGAACTTGAGCCCAGGCCAGTTTTCAAAAGTGAAATGAAGCCCTAGAACAAGCTACACTTCGAATTTGTGATCAAGTTTCTACTGCCAAGACAAGAGCGTAGGCACATCGCCAGTTACATGGACTTAACACTTATGGAGTGCCTGTACAGGGGAAAGCAGGTTAACTGGCCAGCTTTCATCATTCAGCTCTTGGACAGAGTTGTAAATGGAACCAAAGCACACGTTATTCCTTATGGCTTTATTCTGACAGTTGTGCTTGCCCACTTCGAGGTTCCTGTGAAGAAAGCTGAGATGGCTACTGCTAAGGATTATTTTGGGAAGAACACTTTGCTGACATGTGATTATATTGTCAATGTTCCTAAGGATGAACCTGGTTCATCTAGGAAGCAGCTAGTCAATAGCAAAGTCAGGTCATTGGTGCAGGAAGGAGAGATAAAGGATGCGGAGATCCTTCGATTGAATTCTCGCCTTCATGAGGTTGAAGTTGAACGAGATGCTCTCAGATCTGAACTAGCCAAAGAGAAGGAGAAAAATGAAGGTGTTCTTCCACAAATGCTTTCTATCCTTTAAGCCAAGACCCCAACCTCATCTGCCCCTTCCCAACCTTAGGAATTCTAGAGCAACCAAAAACCCCTCATTGCCCAGTTCGGGTTTTGTTCTGTTTCTGTTTTTTTGTTGTTTTTGCTCATGGTAGTGACTGCTTTAGTTTTTTTTTATGGTGCTTGAATTGCGTTCTAATCAATGAATTCTGCTGTTTTTGTTATTGACTTGTCTCAGTTTCTTAGATAGCTTACATTTATTGGTTTCTTTTGATGATTAATCATGCTTGCACCTGCAATTGCCTCAATGTCCATGAGTAATTGTTAACAACTCTGGTAAGTTTATCATTTTACAACTTTTCGATGATGCCAAAAGGGGGAAGATATGTGGTTTTTCAAAATTTCAAAAAGTTGTGATATTTATAACCTAATGAACCTGGTCTCTCCATGATAAATGCTTAAAACCATACAAAGTGTTTGAAGTTTATACAGGGTTGAGCACAGAGTTTGTCATCATCAAAAAGGGAGAGTTTGTTGACCCAAGTCACTGCATGGTTTTGAAGATTGACAAATTCCTACCCAGTTGAACCAGGTCCATCAGAGAAAACATCTCGAACGAACCAATCGGCACAAAAACCGTACATGCACAGTAGATAAACGTGATCTATGAATTATCCATGAACTAAGAGGTTGTCTCCTAATGCGAAAAGGTTGCAAATTGATAAGGGGTTTAGAGTTCGAGTTCAGCAAGGACAGAAATAAAGGAAGGAAGTTGAGATAAACAAAAACTCTTCCACCAAGGAAGAGTTGCATTAGAACTAAACAAGAACATCTCAACTTCTTGCGCTATATAATATTGAAGTATTCCTACTGAAGAATTATTCGCACAAAGACAGAATTGAAGCAAGAACTGAAGGCAAAATTACCAGAGAAATTTTGCAAGCAGAATCCTTGTGCGACATAAAGGCTACTGACCAGCTAGAAGAACCAGTTCCATCTGTTTGTCTTTCGAGTCTAGTTGTTTGTAGTAGGTGATTTAATATTTTATCTTTCAGATTTATTAGAAGCAATTGTAATAGGTACACACTATTCAAGTTAGATTTAACTTGAAGCTTGTCGCAATTAGCTAGAGGCTAGTTTGCTACAAAGGGACTAGAGTTAGTCCTAGGTTTATAAAAGAGTTTATTTTGTAAACGTTGTTTGGCTTAGAGATGTAGTGAAGAGTTTGGGAAAATACTACTGAGGAGTAGGTTGTGGTTTTTTCACCTTTTGAGCCATGTGTTTTCCACGTAAAANCCCCCCCCCCCCCCCCTCTTGTGTGGTATTGACGTATGAAACATCATTTATCAACTTACTCGTTAAAGGTAAACAATCCTTACCATTATATTATGAAATAAGTTGCTATTCATTTTGTTCTATGTTATATATGACTCTTTAATTATTAGTCTCCATGTGAGTAGTTGATTGTGTCAGGTATCTTATAATCTTCTTACATCATAAGCAAACATATATAGAATGTGATAATATATTTAGATCAATTAATGGTTTCCTTTTGGTAAACATATTTCCTTTATGAATTCAGAAAGCAATTGGTACGGACTAACCTTGATTGTTACTGCCAGCGGATGGACGATTGATTGGTTGATAATAGCACTTTGTTGTGCAGAAGCAGCTTCGCCAGGTGCACGAACACTGATATTAGCACGTTAGGATCAAGTCTTAAATTGGTATTGAGACTTTGAAGTCGTGTAACGACGTTCATCGTAATATCTTGTTCCATAGATTCCTTTTGTGCATTGAGCTCGTCCAACAATTTTTCCTTTTGTGCGTTGAGATTTTCCAACAATTTTTGTTGCATCCACCCTTACATTTCCTCCATTTTTGTTCCATTATCTCATCAGTAGCATTTACATAGGATCCAAAATCTCCTTTTTTCTTTTTTAATAAAGTCTTGTTAACTCCTCGTCCGTACAATCTTACCTGACCTGGGTGCTCAAGTCCCATGACTGATGCAAACGCGTCAACTGAATCACTTCCATCTCCACTTTCTTGAGTTGATTGTATTCTCTCCATTCCAGCCTACAAACCAAATGCAAGAGAACATAGTTTAAGTAAATAAAACTAAGTCAATAATTAAGAACAAATAAATAATCACGACAAACTTTAAATTAGAAATTTCTTACAATTTTACTAATTGTATTCTCATAAGAGACTTTGTATACTCGACCAGGTTTTCTTTTTCTTGTAGCCAAAAAGATGTCCTTACTTGATAGAGTATCCGAAGTATCAGTCATTTCCTTCTTTTTTTCCTAGTAACATAAAAATTGGTATAATAATCTTTTTCATGCAAAGTTAGCAAGTTCATACTTTAAGAAAAATAAGAGAAAAAATCAAACCTCAATGATTCGAGCAAAACTTGTTTTGCCAGCAGTGTGTGGATGCTTCAACTTTTTTCGATTCTCGATATTGGTTTCAGATGTTTTCTGCAAATAAACAAGCAAAGATTGACAAGGGTCCACCTAAAATACAAGTTTTTTGTATTAAAATACAACTGGACTTTGAGTTTACTTCAATGGTTCATGGAATAACATCCCTTTTGGTTTATAGATTTAGCGACAAGGCATGTTTAGCTGAGTAATGGAAGAAATATGCCACTATTAGATCTCTTTACTACATATTTTTGACATCCCTGCTATTATGATATACTTAGATGATTCAATATCAAAGATACCTGGAACCTACAAAGTCCCTTTGCATTACAAGTTATTGTATCTCCTACAAAGTTGGCAAAAGTTAGATGTAATTACCTTGGCAGCATCGGAGTTCCAATATTCAAGAAGATCTTTAAAGTGAGACGCCGAAACATCTTTTGGCCTATTCTCCATTTGAAGCTCGTCACTCGCATATGCTTCAAAATGCTTTTTCTTCAACTGACTTTTATACTTTCTTCAAGCAGTACAAACTGAATCAAAATCCCATCCCTTCGCCCCTTCAGGAATGTCATATTTTCCCTACAAATTTAGTGCAATTAGGTTAGTATAAGAAAATGTGAAATATCATCATCGCTTATTGAACATTAGGAACTTCAAACCTTGACATATTTCCAAATATCATTTTTTGTATCTACTTTCCTCCAATCATATACATTAAGAGGACAAAAGGTCTCATTCCTTCCCAATGTGCCGAGGAAGCTACCCAACTCTTTCACAACTTCATCAGTAGGACCAATGAGTTGATCGAACTCATTTAGCACGATTATTTTACGGTCCTTCCTACCGTGCACACTTTTCATTTGAGTAGGGCCTCTTTTTCTTTTTGGCATAGAAGGGCCTGCATTAATACAAAATAAAGATAATCACCAACCACCACTGTTAGTTAATTTTATGATTAAAATTTATATATACTTGCATGGTTCCTCATATTGTTCAATTGCTTCATGATTGGTAGAACTTCAGATGATTCATGCACAACTTGTGATGTAGGAGTGATGGAATCCATTGGCACTTGCCGCACTTGTTCTTGTACTCTTTGTGCTGTAGAAGAGGTAGAAATCAATGGCACTTGCCGCACTTTTTCTTGCAATTGAGATCTTTGCGAAACCTTCTCAGCTTCTGATTGTCTTTCTTCATTTTCATTAAAGGTTCTTTTTGTTGTCAACGATTGATTTCGCAAAAATGCAAGTGATCGAGATTCTGATTGTCTTTCTTCATTTTCATTAGACATTATAGCTTGAGAGGTTATTTTTGTTGTTAACGACAAAACCTTTTGGTTTCGCAAAGATGCAAGTGATCCAGCTGGAATGTGGTTGGATATTTTTTGTTTTTTCTTGAGCACCCTTCTTGATTCATGACTGTTAAAATCTCTGTCAGATTCAAAAAAACAAATGGTTATGGATGCCAAACAATTCAGTTATTAAGGCACATCTTATAAAAAATAGTTTTCTTAAGGCAAACTAGGCAGAGTCATCCGATACCTATACTTGAACAATTGAGTTGCACCGAGAGATAGATCAATACTCAAATGCACTACAAATGTGGCAGCGAACTGGAACAAATAGGAGTCAAAAGGAAATGCACAGAGTTTCAGAACTGGAACACACATGGAGCACAAATATTTGAATTGATATTACAAAGATGTTAACACTGATTGCATAGAACAACTGTTTCTTGAGAATGATGCATATAACAACTGTTTCTTGAGAATGAAAAGAGTTGGTACTAGAAATTAGAAAAACGTCTTTAGCATACTTAAATTGATGCTTGAATTAATGAAGTAGTTGAAAATGAAAGCCATTGAACAAACAACCATAACCTCAGTTATTGAACAGAGTTCTGTTAGCTGTAACTGTTTTCTTTTTCTTTTTCTTTTTCATAGGTAAAAACATGATCTTGTGAGATTAATAGCATTGAAAAGAATGGGCCAGCTCTTGAGTTAATGTTCACAGAGCCTACTTTTGCACAGGAACTACTAAGATAGATGCACACGGAAAAGAGAGACAGAGAGATGTAAATTTGACCTTGCAGGCGTCCAAGAATAGCACCACTGTCAAAGCCTCCTATTGCTGAGTTTAGAAAATCATCAGGCCTTCCAGTTCTACTTACTCTTACAAACTCACGAGCACCTACCATAGAAAGAAACGAGCATATATATTGAGCTCAGTGTTTATTCTTTTCAACACCATCGATCATAAGGCACTTTTCTACTCAAATGCAGTGAATATAAAAAGAGTTCAAGTTCAAATAAAGAAGCATATGTGCTACAACATTTCATTTCTAAATAAGTTGTTGAAATTTCCAATTGAAGAATCCAAGTAATAACATATGGCTTTACCTTCCGTACTACGAGTTGCCTACAAACAATTGAGGTATAACCAAGCCAGAAATGCAGCAACATTCTTTCTCTGATCACACTGGAGTTGAATAACCTGCAAAAATAACAATCACTCATATTAGTCACAACACGATAATTTTTGGCAATATAGCTTGTTGCAAGCTTCTAAAAGAAAATGAAACAAAATTAGAAGTATGATAGAACACCAAAAATAATCTTAATATACATAAATGCATTATCACTTACTCAAAAAAGAATATATTTAAAATAATTTCAGAACTTTCTTATTTAATCATCTGCTTCCATCCAGTTCCAATCAGTATCATCAAACCCATCCTCCTCTTCCGATTCTATAATCATATCATGTGAATGTTGTGCATTAGTTGGAATATCAACAATATCATCGGGTACATCTTCTCTTGACCATCTAACGTCAACATCAAGTAATCTGGAGGATTACTCGGTTCCCTCCAAAATGTGTCTCCAATATTGGGACAATTCTCCTCCTCTAGATCATACAAATCAACAGGTACTTTATTCCTTGCATAATAAACATCTTTTTCAATTGGA
>MDKI01212829.1:0-10531 GCA_005239505.1 Nicotiana paniculata | reverse complement strand
CACATATATATATACATACACACACACACACACACACACACACACACCTATATATATATATATACATATACATATATATACTAGTATCATTGAACATGCGTTGCACGTTAATAATCCAAGGTCGATACACAAAAGTCAACATCCGGTCGACTTTTCCAACTTAAACTCCCAAATAAGATACTAAATGTCTCAATTCGTTTCAAAAACTCAACACGAACCCTCCCGACAACCAAAATAGAAGAATAACATATGGGGAAAGCAATTAATGGGGGATCAGGGCTCTAATTCTCAAAACGACCAGCCGGGTCGTTACATCACTGGACTCCGTAAACTTCATCATAAATCTTGTATATACATACATACATACATACACAAATATATATATATACACAAATATATATATATATATATATATATATATATATATATATATATATATATATATATATATATATATATATATATATATATATACACTAGTATCTTTGAACATGCGTTGCACGTTAATACTGGCATGTGATAGTTCAAATATTTATTAATATCTAGGAACAATAAGGGAAATTTTATGTATAATAAAACAACAATCATCTAAATGGCGAAAAATATTATTACATTAGCATAATACATGAATTTAAAATAAAAGGACATCGTCAAAACTTACACAAATGATCAATTTATCATGTTAGTTAGATAATTATGTATTATTTCCCCTGGTCCACTTTAAGTGATATTTTGGTTGGTTTCACACATATTAAAGAATCCACCTTTTAGCATTAATTGATAAAATAATTAACCATATTAACCTTAAAGTGGGCTGGAGGGAGTACATTTTAAAGGTATTTTATGTGATGGTATCTTACCAAACACTTCTTTGTGGACGATATTTTTTTTGGTGTATATTTCCTCCTAATGATTTGGTTGCTCTGCCATATTAAAGACCAGAACTCTTGTTGTCGATCTTGATATCCCTATTGAAAGTGTAATATATAGTTGTTCATGCAAGAAAGCATATTGCGGTAAATGTAGTCCAAATATTTAGGATGTTTGTCCTTGTGCTTTATTTATTATATTTTTAAAAAATAAACAACTAAAAATTATTTTCACATAAATTTAAAAGGATATTCCTTAATTTCAGAAGTCCAAAGTTGAATTCAGGGATACGAATATACTTACAAGAACATTAACCAGTATCATAATTTTTGCATATATGACGTTATTGTTAAAACTTCTATATATCATCTGTGCGCTATTACATAAGCTATTTGTCATGACCCAAATTTCCAATCCTCGGGATCGTGATGGCGCCTAACACCACACTTGTTAGGCAAGCCAATGTTAGAACATAACTAACCGTTTCCTTTTAAAAATTTACTTAAGCATAAGTAGACCATTCAAAATGAATACGAAATCCAATACTGTTCAACAAATGATGTCAGTAATAATTAAATAAAGAAACGAAACCACGAAATAAATTCTAGTATCTAACTACCCAGGGTTTGGAGTCACAATTCATGAACTACTAAAGATTACTACAAGTATTTGGCTGAAGGAAATTTTATATCTATTTTGAATGAAATAAAACAGTAACTAAATAATGTGGAGAAGACTCCAGAAATCTGCGGACGCCAGCAGATCTATCTCGTGTCCCCGTACAAATGATCATCTACTGCTCAAAGAATCAACTCTGATCGGAACCTGGATCTAGACAAGAAGTGCAGAGTGCAGTATCAATACAATGGACCCCATGTACTAGTAAGTGCCGAGCCTAACCTCGACGAAGTAGTGACGAGGCTACAACGGGGCATCTATAATATAACTTGTATACAAAGTATAATAAAGCAGGAAGGGAATACTAAACTAAATAAACAATAACTTGCAGCAATTAATAAAATAACTCGGCTAACTTTTCCAGATCTCAGCTATAACCAATCATTAAGAAAATTTCCAAATTTCCATTTAAATAACATTAAGAGAAGAATATGAAATAACAACAATAAAACAGTGAGTATTCCAGTATTTATTTTATAACCAATAAAACATGAATATTCTCCCTTATTACTACTTGTTGCGGCGTGCAACCCAATCCCACCTGTAACGACCTGGCCGGTCGTTCCGTGAGATTAGCCCCATTTCCCCCGTTTCTGCTTTATCGTATGTTGCTTAGCCTATTTATGTTGTGTTGGGTCGGTTGGTTCGGGTTCAGAGTGGTCGTGATGAGAATAGAGACACTTAGTCTCTTAATTGGCTTAATAGTTGAAAAAGTCAACTGACAGTTGACTTATTGGTAAACGACCTCGGAATGTGGATTTTATGGATCAGGTAGATTCGTTAGGTGATTTGGGACTTAGGAGTGTGTTCAAAATGAATTTTTGATGTCCGGTGTAGAATAAGACTTGAATTAGCGAAAGTTAGTTTTTGGAGATTTCCGGTCGGCAAGGGAAAATAGGATATCGGGGTTGGAATGAAATTCTAAAAGTTGGAGCCGGTTCGTAATGTCATTTTGGATATGTGTGCAAATTTTTAGGTCATTCGGACGTGTTTTGGTTGATTTCGGCATCATTGGCGAAATTTAGAAGTTTCAAAGTTCATAGGCTTGAATTTGATGTGATTTTGGTATTTTTGCGTTGTTTCTGGTGTTTTGAAGGCTCGACTAAGTTTGAATGAGGTTATGAGATGTGTTGGTATGTTTGGTTGAGGTTTCGAGGGCCTCGGGTGAGTTTTAGGCGGTTATCGGAGTGTGTTTGGCCGTAGAGGGACTGCTGTAGCTGCTGCCATTTTTGCCGACTGGTTTCCTTATATGCAATTGCAATAGTAGGGATGCGATCGCATAGGTTTGTTTTGAGGCAGTGTATTTTTCCTTCTATGTGATCGCCTATGTGGAGCCGCGATTGCGTACGTGAGGGAGGGGAAGCAATGCGATCGCGTTTGGTCTTGTGCTGTCGCGTAGGGTAATTTTATGGGGCAGCAGACTTGTTCTTCGCGATCGCGTGGGAACTCCCGCGATCGCAGTGAAGAATGAGACCTAGGCAGACAACTTTTAAGTTCTAAACAGGGGTTTGTGGCCATAACTCAATATTCAATTAGAGAGCTCGGGGGGAGGATAATTTGCACGAGATTTCAGTGGGATTCTTGTGCTAAGTGTTCTTCAATCAGTTTTGGTTTAATTTCATGAATTAGTCTTGATTTTTACCATGCAATTTGAGGAATTAAAGTAGAAGTTTGGGAAAAAATGGGAGGAAGAATTGGAAATTTCTTTTGATGATTTGACTGGGCAATTGAGGTTGGATTTTGGTAAATTTGGTATGGGTAGACTCGTGAGGGAATGAGGATTCTAGTTTTGTGATTTTTATCGAATTCTCAGACATGAGCCCGGGGCTCGGGTTTGGCCAATTTCGGAAATTGCACCTAAATTTAATAGTTCTCGATTGGGGTTCATCTCCCTAGCATATTTTGATGTTATTGATCTGATTTGTGATACACTCGGAGAAATTGGGAGTCAATTCGAGGGGCAAAAGCATCGCGGAGTAGCTTTTGGGAGTTTTAAGGTAAGTAACAATTGTAACTATAAACATGAGGGTATGAAACCCTGGTATTTTATATTGTTTTAGTAAATGAGGTGACACACATGCTAGGTGACGAGCGTGTGGGTGTGAGCTGATAGGGATTGTGACTTGGTCCGTCTCGCAGCGACTTTTAAGCCGCGTATTCGATTTGAAACCTTACCTCATCTTGTATTTTAGAAATTTATACTTGTTTGTGGGTTGTAAGCCATATTTAGGGCATTGTGCCGACCTGTTTAGACCCTCAGGGGTACTTTTAAACCATTCTCACACTATCCTCATAGAACAATTGTGAGCCCAGTCATGCTTTCTACTTGTTGTTATTTTCACTATTATCACACTATTTTGAGACTCTGAGAGGTATGCTTGGGGCTGAGTCCCGTAAGTTGAGATGGGTTTCCCGAGTGACTTGTGAGGATGATTAAGTGAGGCCGAGAGCCGGATATGTGAGGATATTTATGGATCGGGATGCACACCGCATCAATATATCAGTTATATATTCATCTTGGATGGGGCTGCACGCCGCAGAAATATACATTATATATGGATCGGGCTGCACGCCTCAACAATATACAAGTTGGATCGGGCTGCACACCGCAGCAAATATAGCGCTTGGGCTGTAGAGCCCCTCCGGAGTCTGTAAACCCCCAGTGGGCGCAGTCAACTATTATATGGATCGGGCTGCACGCCGCAACATATGTTATATGGATCGGGCTGCATGCCGCAGTAGTATGTATATATATATATATATATATATATATATATATATATATATATATATATATATATATATATATATATATATATATATGTATCGGATCGGGCTGCCGGCTGCAGCAGTTGTGTGTATTCATGGTACGTGTTGAGTGCGAGTGTTAGTGTGAGCATGAGATACTGATATGAAGTCACGAGAGATTGAGATACTTGGTTATGAGAGATACTATACCAGGATGGCCGTTATATTGTGAATTTTACGCTTTTCTCTCCCTTCTTTATCTGAGCCTTCTAATAAAAGTTGAATTACTATTTTATGAAGTCATGACTTATAAATGCTCGTCACTACACTCAAGTTTTAAGTTACTTTGATTACTTACTGAGTTGGCGTACTCACGTTACTCCATGCACCTCTGTGTGCAGATCCAGGTATCGGACCATCTCACTAGTTGATTTCGGACATGCTCTGAGTTTGTTCGAGGATCTAGGTTGTTGCTCAGCGCCCCCAGCTCACCTCCTTTCCTTTCCTCAGTTCATAGTTTTTTTGTCTTTCTTACTTCAGACTTTTGTAGTATCAAGTCACCTTATTGTACATTGTATTTATAGTCGTAGATGCTCATGACAGTTGGCTTCAGGTTTTGGGGTAGTGTATAAGTTGTTTATCTCATTTGGTATTTTGATCTGCTAGTTTTTGGAAATTATGAAATATTATGATAGTCTGTAATGGTTGGCTATCCTAGTTCCATGATAGGCGCCATCACGGCCAGCTTAGGTTTCAGGGTCATGACAAGTTGGTATTAGAGCCTAGGTTACATAGGACTCAACGGTCATGAGCAGGTTTAGTAGAGTCTTGCAGATCGGTACAAAGACGTCTGTACTTATCATCGAGAGGCTGCAGAACCCTCAGGAACAATCTCATTTTTGTTGAATTCTGTCGTGCCATTTTGTTGATTTTGCAAATCTAAACTTCTGTTGTTTTATTCTCTCATAGATGGTGAGGACTCGCGCTACCGATCATAGTTATCAGCCACCAGCTAGACTAGCGAGAGGTGGAGGCCGCGGTCGAGGACTTGGTAGAGGTAGGGGGCTAGCCCGTGCAGCAGCCAGCGCAGTACTAGTTTATCCCCCTACTATTCAGGATCAGGTTCCCACCACAGATGCTCCAGCGGGACAGGCTCAGGCACCGGCAGTGCCTATTGTTATTCCGGGTCTCTAGGAGACCTTGGCTCAGATCTTGACAGTATGTACCACCCTTGCTCAGGAAGTTGCTACATCTTCTATTGCCGCTACTTCTCAGGCCGGGGGAGGCAGTCAGACTCCAGTTGCCCGGACACCTGAGCAGGTTACTCAGGGCCATCAGACACCGAGGGCGGTTCCAGCCCAGTCGGTTGCTCCAGTTCAGGACTTTGTGGTTCAAGCTATGCTAGATGATGAGCAGCGTAGACTGGAGAGATTTGGTAGACTTCAGCCTCCGACATTCAGTGGTGCTGAGAGCGAGGATGCCCAGGATTTTCTGGATAAGTGTTAGAGGATGCTTCGTACTGATGGGATTCTGGAGACCGGTGGGGTCTCGTTTGCTACTTTTTAGTTTTCTGGTGCTGCTTTCACTTGGTGGGAGTATTTTGAGAGGCGTAGGACTATTAGTTCAGCACCCCTCACGTGGTAACAGTTCTCCACTATCTTGTTGGAGAAGTACGTACCCCAGCCTCACAGGGAGGAGCAGTGCAAGCATTTTGAGCAGCTGCATCAGGGGGAGCTATCAGTGATGCAATATGAGATGCAGTTTTTAGAGTTGGATCTTCATGCCACCGAGTTGGTCCCTACTAATAGGGAGAGGATTAGGAGGTTCGTGGATGGCCTCACTTATCAGCTCCGCCTTTTCATGACTCGGGAGAGAGTATCAGGTGCTACTTTCGAGCAGGTTGTTGATATTGCTCGAGATATTGAGTCGGTTCTCCGCCAGGAGCGGGAAGCGAGAGAGAGGCTAAGAGGCCTCGTGGATTGGGTGGTTCTAGTGGTGCTCCTTCCAGGGACAGTTTCATCATGGTAGATGCCGTTCGTTTAGGCCTCCTCAGTTAGTCCGCCCAGCCTATAGTGGTGCATCTTCGGGGCATGGTCCCCGCAGTTCTCAGCCAGGCCGTTCTTCATTCGGTTCCCTTCCAGCCCAGAGTGCAGTTCAAGCACCATCAGTTCAGGGTTCCTCTATGCATGGTTCTTCTGGTGGCCATTCTGGTGCCAGGGGTTCCTTTCAGCCCCCGTTTCCAGCTCCAGGGAGTTTTTATGAGTGTGGAGAGTTCAGGCATATGAGGAGGAAGTGTCCTAATATTCTTGGAGGTCCATCTCAGCTGAGGGCCAACCGTCGACTTCAGCTCCAGTTGCTTCACCACCCACCCAGGCAGTCAGGGGTGGTAGTCAGTCAGCTAGAGGCCTCCCTAGAGGGGGAGGTCGAGCAGGTGGAGGTCAGGCCCGTATGTATGCGTTTCTAGCCAGGACAGATGCTATGACCTCTGATGTAGTGATCTCAGGTATTGTCTCGGTCTGTCGCCGAGATGCTTTAGCTTTATTTGATCCTGGTTCTACATATTCCTATGTTTCATCATATTTTGCCCATTTTCTGGATATGCCCCGTGAGTCTTTAGTTATGTCTGTTCATGTGTCGACTCCGGTGGGCGATACTATTATTGTGGACGGTGTGTATCAGTCATGTGTGGTATCTATTGGGAGTCTGGATACCCGAGTGGACCTACTGTTACTCAGTATGGTCGATTTTGATGTGATATTGTGCATGGATTGGTTATCTCTGTGTCATGCTATTCTTGATTGTCACGCTAAGACCGTGACCTTAGTTATGCCAGGACGCCCGAGGGTTGAGTGGAGAGGTTCTTCTGAGTATGTGTCTAGCAGGGTGATTTCCTACCTGAAGGTCCAACTCATGGTTGAGAAGGGGTGTTTATCGTATTTGGCTTTTGTGAGGGACGTCAGTGGTGAGACTCCCGCTATTGGTTCGGTTCCTGTGGTCCATGACTTTCCGAACGTGTTTCCAGCGGACCTGCCAGGCATGCCACCTGACAGGGACATTGATTTTGGTATTGACCTGGTGCCAGGCACTCAGCCTATTTCTTTTCCACCTTATCGTATGGCACCAGCGGAGTTGAAGGAATTAAAGGAGCAGCATCAGGAACTCCTAGATAAGGGGTTCATTCATCCTAGTGTGTCACCTTAGGGTGCACCGGTGTTGTTTGTGAAGAAGAAGGATGGTTCTATGCGCATGTGTATTGATTATCGGCAGTTGAAAAGGGTTATGGTGAAGAACCGGTATCCCTTGCCTCGTATGGATGATTTGTTTAATCAGTTGCAGGGTGCCAGGTATTTTCCAAGATTGACTTGCGTTCCGGCTATCATCAGTTGAATATTCAGGGGCCATACATTCCGAAGACTGCTTTCAGGACTAGATATGGTCATTATGAGTTTCTGGTTAAGTCATTCGGGCTGACCAACACCCTAGCACCCTTTATGCACTTGATGCACAATGTATTCCAACCTTATCTGGTTTCTTTCGTCATCGTGTTTATCGATGATATCTTGGTGTATTCCCAATCTCAGGAGGATCATGAGCAGCATTTGAGGGTTGTGCTTCAAACCTTGAGGGAGAAGAAGTTGTATGCAAAATTTCCGAAGTGTGAATTCTGGCCTGATTCAGTAGCTTTCTTGGGGCACGTGGTGTCCAGTGAGGGTATTTAGGTTGATCTGAAGAAGATAGAGGCGGTGCAGAGCTGGCCTAAACCGTCATCAGCTACCGAGATTTGTAGTTTCCTTGGTTTGGCAGGGTATTATCACCGTTTCGTAGAGGGATTTTCATCTATTGCAGCACCTATGACCAGACTGACCCAGAAGGGTGCTCAGTTCAGGTGGACTGAGGAGTGTGATGAGAGCTTTCATAAGCTCAAGTCAGCTTTGACTACAGCTCCGGTGTTGGTTTTTCCTACGGGTTCAGGTTCCTATACTATTTACTGTGATGCCTCGAGAGTTGGCCTTGGAGCGGTTTTGATGTAGGACGATAGGGTGATTTCCTACACATCCAGACAGTTGATTATCCAATGCACAATTTTGAGCTTGCAGCTATTGTCCACGCCTTGAAGATTTGGCATCATTATTTATATGGAGTGCATTGTGAGATTTTCACTGATCACCGTAGTTTGTAGCATCTGCTTAAGCAGAAGGATCTGAATTTGCGTCAGAGGAGATGGTTGGAGCTTATCAAGGATTATGACCTCACCTTTCTATATCATCCGGGGAAGGCCAATGTAGTGGCCGATGCCCTGAGTCGCAAAACGGAGAGTTTGGGGAGTCTATCCTACCTTCTAGTAGGAGAGCGGCCATTAGCACTTGATGTTCCGGCTTTAGCGGGTCAATTGGTGAGATTGGATCTATCAAAGCCCCTGCGGGTATTGCCTTGTGTAGTCTCCAGGTCTTCTTTTTATGATCAGATTAGATCATGCCAGTATGATGATCCACACTTACTCGTTCTTCAGAAAAGGGTCCGTCGCGGTGATGCCAGGGATGTGGTTATTGGTGATGATGGGGTCATGAGGATGCAAGTCCGGATTTGCGTGCCCAATATGGATGGACTTGGAGATTTGATTCTAGCTGAGGCCCATAGTTCGCGGTATTCCATCCATCCGGATGCCGCAAAGATGTATCAAGATCTGAGACAACATTATTGGTGGAGGTAGATGAAGAGGAATGTTGTTGAGTTCGTGGCTCGGTGTCTCAACTATCAGCAGGTCAATTGTGACCACCATAGGCCAGGTGGAATGCTTCATAGATTGGATATTCCGGAAGTGGAAGCGGATCACCATGGAATTTGTAATTGGGCTTCCACGGACTTCGATGAGTTTTGATGCTATATGGGTTATCGTGTATCGGCTGACCAAGTCCGCACACTTCATTCCTGTTGGTACTACTTATTCTTTGGAGCGGTTAGCTGAGATTTATATCAGGGAGATTGTGCGATTGCATGGTGTTCCAGTTTCTATCATTTCTGACAGAGGTACTCAGTTCACATCTCAGTTTTGGAGGGCCGTACAGAGGGATTTAGGTACTCAGGTTGATTTGAGCACAACGTTTCATCCTCAGACCGACGGATAGTCGGAGCGTACTATTCAAATTTTGGAAGATATGTTGCGTGCCTGTGTCATTGATTTTAGGGGTTTATGGAACTAGTTTCTGCCACTCGTGGAGTTTGCATATAATAATAGTTATCAATCGAATATCCAGATGGCTCCGTATGAGGATTTATATGGTAGGAGGTGAAGATCTCCGGTTGGTTGGTTTGAGCTGGGCGAGGCTAGGCTATTGGGAACAGACTTGGTTCAGGATGCGTTAGGTAAGGTGAATTTGATTCAGGAGCGGTTTCGCACGGCGCAGTCTAGGCAGAAGAGTTATTCGGACCGGAAGGTCCGAGATGTGTCTTTCATGGTCGGGGAGAAGGTGCTGCTGAAGGTGTCACCCTTGAAGGGTGTTATGAGGTTCGGGAAGAAGGCAAAGCTGAGTCCCCGGTTCATTGGGCCTTTTGAGGTGCTTCAGAGGATTGGGGAGGTGACTTATAGACTTGCCTTGCCTCCCAGCTTATCGAGTATTCATCCGGTGTTCCATGTTTCGATGCTCCGGAAGTATGTTAGTGACCCGTCTCATGTTTTAGACTTCAACACGGTTCAGCTGGAGGGTGACATGTCATATGTGGTAGAGCCAGTGGCTATTTTGGGTCGTCAGGTCAGAAAGCTGAGGTCAAAGGATATAGCTTCAGTGAAGGTTCAGTGGAGGGGGCAGCTGGTGGAGGATGCCACCTGGGGACCAAGCGGGAGATGCGGAGAATATACCCTTACTTATTTGAGACTCCAGGTATGTTTGTAGACCCGTTCGAGGATGAACGTTTGTTTAAGAGGGGGAGGAAGTAGCGACCCGTCCGGTCATTCTGTGAGATTAGCCTCGTTTCCCTCATTTCTTCTTTATCGTATGTTTCTTAGCCTATTTATGTTGTGTTGGGTCGGTTGGTTCTGGTTCGGAGTGGCCGTGGTGAGAACAGAGACACTTAGTCTCTTAATTGGCTTAATAGTTGAAAAAGTCAACTGGGAGTTGACTTATTGGTAAACGACCTTGGAATGTGGATTTTATGGCTCGGGTAGCTTCGTTAGGTGATTTGGGACTTATGAGTGTGTTCAGAATGAAGTTTTGATGTCCGGTGTAGAATTAGGCTT
>ML349173.1:0-19951 GCA_005239505.1 Nicotiana paniculata | reverse complement strand
AGAAGAGGATGGGTCGTTCTTGAAGACGACGACACAGTTACCAAGAAAAGGGGTATAACACCGTATACTATGGCGTTATACCTGGTCTGACATATTCAGAAGGTATAGCGCCATAGTATATGGCGCTATACACTAACAGCACAGTTACCGTTAGTGTATAGCGCCATATACTATGGCGTTATACATAGATCCGTTCTATTTTTTT
Organism: Nicotiana paniculata; assembly: GCA_005239505.1. Classification (NCBI taxonomy): domain Eukaryota; kingdom Viridiplantae; phylum Streptophyta; class Magnoliopsida; order Solanales; family Solanaceae; genus Nicotiana; species Nicotiana paniculata. The sequence continues at coordinate 19,746 of ML349173.1, read as the reverse complement.
TTTTGGACCTATTTTTATTCTACTTGTGCAAAAAGGACCTACTTGGGTTCCGCACCACCATTTTAGGGGAGATTATAGGCAGCAATGCCTAGTCTGTACACATTTACATTGAATACCTCGTACAATTATTGTTGGGATGATTAATAATATAACGTACAGCTACTTTCAGAATCATTTGTCGTAGGTTTTATTTTATTATTTTATTTCTTATTTCTTATTGTTGCATCTCGACTTTTTTTATTTCATCACTCTATTTACGTCATCTTTATATAGATTTTCCTGTTTGGGCCATACAATTCATCCGTATATATTTCACCTTTATTTTTTCTTCTTTTTTGCTGGTAACTGGTGTACTCGTCACATGATAATTCGCATGGTTTCTATTCTCAAGAGATATATATAGAAAATCTGAAATATAGTGATCTGTGAATCATTGACCCAATGCAACAGTACAACTAAATCTATAGCGCAAACATATATATGGTTGCAAAAGGTGTCACACTTCCTTTTTCACACCGGTAAGGGTAATAAGAGAACTTTATCACTTTAAATGACATTATTTGATTTTTGAGATTTATTTGTTTTTAAAGTTGTCACCCGAATTTTTTTACGGTGTTCCGGTACATCATTTATTTATTAAAAATCCTAAAACTGAGGAATTTTGACTTTGTTTAAATTGTCTGCGAACCAGAAATTCGGGTAAGGAATTCTGTTAACCCGGGAGGTGTTAGGCACTCCCGAGTTCCGTGGTTCTAGCACGGTCGCTTAATGATTAAACTTGGCCTAAATTGTTTAACTACTGCGTTTATACCTATGTGCATTTATATATTCTTTACCGCTTTAATTATTCAAATATTTTTGTATTTAAGGAATTATTTTAAGACGGGTTACGTATGCGTAAAACCCGTTGGGATTGAGATGTGTCAAAAATTATGTCACGCAGACGTGTACGGAATTCTTGACACTGAATTAAAGAGATAAATAAGGTTGCGCAAGCGCGTATTTTTTTTTGTTTTGTTGCAAAAAGAAATTGAAATCACGTCACGCGGGCGTGTACGTAATTCCGATAATTTTAGAAATCCGTTCCTAAAAGTGTCTTTACGAGTGTTCCTTTTAGTTTTTATTTGTGTTACGTAAACGTATACACAATTTGAGAAAAGATATTTTCTATTTAGTTTCATTCGAAGTTACGTAAAACGTATACTTCGATGATTGACTTATTTTCTAAATTTAAGGCATTCACTATCTAAAAAGCTTTCGAGATTCACTATATCTAAATTAAAAATCCTAAATCAAGTCAAGATTGTTCTATGACCGAATTTAGCCCGAATTTGATCACTTTAGGCCATCCTAAATTTGGCTACTTTCGACAAGGAGATACATGATCCAAAATAAAGTAGATAAACAATTAAGAACAAATATGCCAACACATTTCGAATTTGTATGGTAATAAGTAAGGCAAATTTGAATTGCGGAGGTAATGTTATATAAAGACGAATAAGGTTTCTCAAACATTTGGCCCATTTACTAAAACAAGGATATTTTGTACACGGTTCATGAATCCAAAGGGGCTTTTTCTTAAACTTTATTACAAACAGTTGTTAAAAACCAAACTAATGAGAATTTTGGAATTAAAATCAATTGATCAATTTTAGGAAAGAATTTAAATCAGAAGATATTAAGGGGTGTAAAACTGGACCTTTGTTGCTTTTTATTTAGGACAAACAGTCTAAAAAAATTCCAAATTCAAACTCTATCTTTTGATGTTTGATTCGAAAACTCATTTGTGCTCAATAGTGTGAAATTTTCAGTAAGTTTGGTAAATGAAATACTCATTATACTGATTAAAGCCAAAAGGATTGATTATAAGTCACTTACGGCAATTAATGGGTCCAACATTCCAGGCCCCATAACCTGAAATTCAGACTCTATCAGGCCCAATTGGGCCGTGTTCACGAGTCAGGCCCAGTTCAAGTGACCTTTGCAGATCTGGCCCAAATTAACATAACTTTTATATAAAAAAAAGAAAAAAAAAACATTTCAGATTTAAGGAAATACAACTGAATATAAATTTAATATAGTCCAGTCCCTTTTACAAAATTTGAATGTAAAAACACAGTCTCTATTCTGAAATTATGATTTCCTAACAAAGAATGAGATAAAAGAAAGACTAATAACTCTGTTGCTCCTGGGCAAGCTCAGCAATTTCTTAAAGATTTAAACCTGCATTTTTTACGTTAATCTTAAAATTATAAGTCTAAGACTTTGCATTGCAACAATAACTTTGCATTCCAGATTTTACATAATTCAGATTGTTAAGTTTATAAGACAATTTCAAGTGAAGAGTACAATAGCTTAGGAAAGAGTCTCTCCTAAATGAAAGCAAACAGGATATTCATGAGCACAATTGCACAGACACAAGCATTAAAAGTTAATGGAGTTCATTCGAACAACACACAAGGAAGTTTTTATTGGATTTCATGATTACAGGACACATCAATAAACAGATAGCATAATGAATATGCTAGTGAATTCATTGCAGAAGTTAAGAGTGTACAACATGCATGGTTTTAGTCAAAACAGATAGGTCAAAGGCACATTATGTTCTATGATGAAGATCATTTTTGTTTGATTGATTGCATGATAAAGCATTACAAATGTGGGAATCCATATGACATGGTGCAGCAAATAAGCTCTTAAATTGATACTAAGTACAGTCTAAAGCATGGTTCAATTAAGTTATCTACAACTAATTAAACATACACAAAATTATCAAAAGTCTTTTTGTTAATGATAAAGGTTCAGCAAGGCTTAGATCATATGTTATCTAATTTAGTTAAGTAGTCGTTAACACAAATCAATCGGCAATACTAGAATAGTTAGAGATTGCTAGGAGAATCAATTATTTTAGTCAATGAGGACAACAAAAACATAGTAGGCAATCACAAGCTTATTAACATATATCATGTGTAAGAGGAAATCAACAGAGAACACGATGTAAACTCGAACAATTAAAGAACAGGGAGGGCCAGTGTTTACTGACCTTCTTTTGAACCAGCAAATCAATAAAAGGATTTTTTTAGCCGTTTTAGGAGCCAAACCCAGACTTCTATCGATAGGTAAACTCGGAACAAAACAAACAAAAGAAAAAGAAATTAGGAATTACTAGTGATGGTTGGTTGATGGATGAAATCAAAAAAGACGAAGGGAGAATCAATAAAGGGTTTTACCTGGGCATTAGGACGAAAATTGACTCTTAGCGGCTAAAATTCCATGTCCATAGGTCATCGCGTTTGACCACTGAACATTAGACGCTCATGGAGAGACTTTGAGAAACTTCATGCATGCTCTGATTTGATAGAGCATTTGAGAAATTAGACGGTTTGTGGTAATCTTGCATGAATTAGTGCAAGGTATCAGGACTCATGGGGTTGAACGGATGAGATAAAAGGGAATGAAGGAGGGAAAAAGGCTGTGTCGATTAGGGTTTTCAGATTCTCAGATTTGGAATAAATAGGAATCAGATGGTCTTTGGAGAAAAATAATAGTGGTAGGTGGTTGAGGGTGAAGAGTAGGTTGTAGGGTGAAATTTTTTTGAAGTATGGTTAAGCTCCGCCGCCGGAGGCGATTTCCGGCCGGCGGAGTTAAGGCGGGGGGACGATGGTTCAAGGCGGGGCTAGAGAGACAGAGGGGTTGTCTCTAAAGGGTGGGGGGTGTTAGACTTGGAGTTCAAATGGGGTAGGGGGGGTAAGGTTTGGACATATTTGTATTAAATGGGTGATGAGTTCGGGACCAATGGATCAAAATGATCCAACGGCTGATGTTAAAGGGGTGTTAAAAATGACGTCGTTTCAGGCAGTCAAGGGCTGGCCGGGTTTAAGGCTAATTGGGCTGGGTATTGTGGGAAGCTTGGGCCTGGGAAATTCTAGTCCAGGTCCATCTTAATTTATTTTTAATCAAAACCCACCTTAATTATCTAAAAACTAAATGTAATAATTAGTTCTAATCCTAGTCCTTGTTCAATTAACTAATTAATTAAGAGTCATATCACTTAATTTACTCCTAATCAATTAAAGGACAAGTTTCACAATTTTTGTTAAAAAAAAATAATTAGATCAAGAAATTAACATAAAGTATTTAAGTGAATACTAAGGTTATGCGTCTAATCATGTCATTTTAAATTATTTATAGATTTAAAGGACGAATTATGGCTACATATGTAAAATAAATTCACAAATAGCACTAAAATTCAATAAAAATTCACAAAACCAATTAATTTATTGAGTTTTTTTTTGTAGAATTATATGATAGGTAAAAATCACGTGCTCACAAAAGGGTCCATAAAGATGAAGGAACATGTCCTCAAACAGATTTTCCCATTTACATAATTGAGAATTACAATGGATTTACCTTTTTTAAACCATTGTTTATGTTTTGACCCCATAAAAGAAAAAATTGGATGTGATAGAAATTTAAAACACTTTCGCCGGTTTTTAAAGTGCAACAACTTCTAACGGTCACCCATATTTTTGGCACCAGAAATTGTGACCATCACCAAAATTTTCAACCATAATGTTTAAATGTTCCGGTGATCCAAAATCTTGACGATCACCATGTTATTAAACTGTATTTGTAAAATAATTCTGGAAAATATAAAATAACATATAAACAGAAATATAAAAGAAACAGAATTTAATCTGAGCCTACTGAATTCACAGTGTTTCCTTAAGAAATTTAATCCCCTCCTAGTACCCAAAGTTGTGGATTATTTCCTCCTAGGATAGAACGAATTATACACTGGTGTAGCGGTACTTCAAACCCCAGTGTTTCAACTAACACAAAGTTCGGTAGCAAATCACACTTCTGTTGCTTTCTTGTAGTTAAACAATGCAGAAGAAAGGAGGAGAACTCAGAAATTCGTATCGAAAATCTGAGAGAATGGCCTGCTATTTATAGCCAATGTTGAGCTCAAATTGAAGAGGTGCAACTCTTCAGAAGGGTTGTTTACGTAAAACGACCATAACATAAATGGCTATATACGCAATAATAAACCGGTAAGTCAAAACACGCGGCGAAAACTTAATTTTCCGTCACAAAAAAGGAAAACGGAAAACGGAAAACGGAAAACAGACACTTTTTTTTTGTTGGATTTAATATTAATTTTCCGTTTAAAAAATGGATATTTAATAATATTATGTTAATATTTACTATTAACAAATAAATTTGGTCCAAAAAATTTAATCAATCAATCATTTGACCAAAGCCAAATTCGAAGCTGAAGCCGAGCGACGACGGCGACGCGAGACTTGCCTTCTTCTTAACTCTTTAAGAGCTAGAAGAAGAGTAATTGTATATATACCCATCAAAATCTTTTTCTCTTCCAATATGGTACAATGTCTTTTTATCAAGGAGGGAAACTCAAATATTTCATTTTTCCTCCATTTCCCGTTCATCCTCTTTTAAGCTACATTTAAGCTTAAAAACCCATCAATCCCCCACATGAATGGGGAATGTCTATATCACGAAAATATGCATGAAAAATTGTGTGATTCTCAAGTAAGGACTAATTATCCAAATCCAAATCAAAATCTGAAGCCGAAGCCTAAGCCTAAGCCTAAGCCGAAGCCGAGCCGAGCGAGCGACGACGACGACGGCGCGAGTCTTGCCTTCTTCTTAACTATTTAAGAGCTAGAAGAAGAGCAATTGTATATATACCCATCAAAAACCTCTTACTCTTCCAATATAGGACAATGTCCCTTTGTCAAGGAGGGAAACTTAAATATTTCATTTTCTCTCCATTTCCCATTCATCATCTTTTAAGCTACATTTAAGCTTAAAACCCCAACAATCCCCCACATGAATGGGGAATGGCTATATCACGGAAATATGCATGAAAAACTGTGTGATTCGCAAGCAAGGACTAATTGCATCTGGATAAGTAGGTTTTCCTTTAAACTTTCTGTAGTGAACTTATGTCGGATATACTCGGTCAATCGGTAGATTTGATATCCTTGAACCGTCGAACTTTATTGTATACCTAACAACCATAAGTCACACAATCAACCCTTAACCATCTTTGGTTCTCATTGTTGTGTTCGTCTCAGCCATGAACACCGGCTGGTTTCATAAGTGCGTAGAGAACTGGCCTTAATTACAAAATTCTCCTTGAAGCGGCTAACATTTCACACTTACATAGGTGATTCCTAAATGTGTCATCCCGTAGATACACTATTTGGTTTACCCCGTATCAAATTTAGAAATCATTGAAAAGCCTTAATGCTTTATCCTTGGTACTGAACATTGTCTCATCACGAGAATGAACCAAAATTTTAGTTGGCAATGTTGAACCGTCATTAATGGCTTTGTTTGATCTTCTTGAACCTAGACCTTGGGGATCTCCAATCTTCTAGTTAGAGTCACCGCGACAATGACTTGTTCTCGGCCATAGTCCCATTCCCCTAAATGATTTCTCAACTACCTCTGTAGTTAGGCCTTTTGTAAGTGGATACGACACATTATCACTTCAATTTACAGTCAATCGTGATAATTCCTCTATAAAGTAATTACTAAATGGTTTTACGTCTTCGTCGTATATTACGAGATTTACCGTTATACATAACACTCCCAGCCCTTTCAATTGTCGTTTGACTATCGCAATGTATGCATATTGGTGCCAATGGTTTGGGCCAAAATGAAATACTTTCCAAGAAATTCTAGAGTCATTCAACTTCTTCACCGGCTTTATCTAAGGCTGCGAGCTCAGTCTCCATTGTAAAGTGGGCAATACAAGTTTGTTTGGATGACTTCCAAGATACCGCTCTTTCACCAATAGTGAATACATATCCACTTGTGGACTTAGAGTCAGTTGAATCGGTGATCCAATTTTCATTACAGTATCCCTCAATCACCGCAGGATATTTACCGTAGTGCAAAGCAAAGTCCTATGTATGTTTTAAATATCCCAAAACTCGTGTCATTTCCATCCAATGAGATTGACCTGGATTGCTCGTGTATCGACTCAATTACTTATAGCACAAGCTATATCTGGTCGTGTACAATTCATGATATACATTAAGCATCCCAACACATGAACATAATCCAATTATGGTATGCTTTGGCATTTGTTCTTTACTATTGCAAGATTCACGTCAATTGGAGTCTTTGCAACTTTAAACCCTAAGTGCTTGAATTTTTCAAGTATTATCTTAATATAATGAGATTGTGATAATGCCAGACCTTGAGGAGTCTTATGGATCTTAATCCCTAGAATTTAATGTGCAACTCCCAAGTCCTTCATATCAAACTTGCTAGTTGGCATACATTTAGTCGCATTTATGTTGGCAATGTCATTACTCATTATCAGCATATCATCCACATATAAGCAAACAATGACTATGTGATTTGGAACATTTTTAATGTACACACATTTATCCCATTCATTTATGTTAAAATNATAAGCAAACAATGACTATGTGATTTGGAACATTTTTAATGTACACACATTTATCATATTCATTTATCTTAAAACCATTTGACAACATTGTTTGGTCAAATTTCGCATGCCATTATTTGGGTGCTTGTTTTAGTCCGTAAAGGGACTTAACAAGTCTACATACCTTCTTTTCTTTACCTGAAATCACAACCCTTCAGGTTGTTCCATGTAGATTTCTTCCTCCAAATCTCCATTTAAGAAGGCTGTCTTAACGTCTATTTGATGAATTTCAAGACCATAAACTGCAGCTAATGCTACTAACATTCGTATGGACGTAATTCTTATAACTGGAGAGTATGTATCAAAATAGTCAATACTTTCTCGTTGTCTATACCCTTTGACCACAAGTCTTACCTTATATTTATCAATAGTACCATCATATTTCATTTTCCTCTTAAAAATCCATTTAGAACCCAACGGTTTATTTCCAGGTTGAAGATCAACCAATTCTCATGTATGGTTGTTCAATATGAATTCTATTTCACTATTGACTGCCTCTTTCCAAAATAATGATTTCGAAGAAAATATAGCTTCTTTAAAAGTTCGAGGCTCATTTTCTAATAAGAAAGTCACAAAATCTGATCCAAATGAAGTAGACGTTCTTTGACATTTACTATGTCTTGGATCCTCCTGATTAAATGTATTTTATTTTGTTTCTTCCCGAGGTCGTTTAAATCCTTCACCAATCGACTCACATTCCTTTTTATATGGATATATATTTACAAAGAACTTGGCATATCTGATTCTATAACCGTATTATTATGAATGCCGGTATTTTCTGATTTATGAACCAGAAATCGATTTTCTTTACTATTGGTCGTATATCCTATGAAAACACAATCAACGGTTTTCGGTCCTATTTTTACCCTTTTGGGTTTAGGAACTTGCATTTTTGCCAAACACTCCCACACTTTAAAATAATTCAAGTTAGGCTTCCTTCCTTTCCATTTTTCATATGGAATGGATTGTGTTTTGCTATGGGGTATTCGACTTAGTATCCGATTAGCTGTAAGAACGGATTCCCCCACAAGTTCTATGGAACACTAGAACTTATCAACAACGCGTTCATCATATCCTTTAATGAACGATTGTTTCTTTTCGCAATACCATTGGATTGAGGCATGTAAGGGGCCGTTGTTTGATGAATACTTCCATATTCTAAACATGTTTCTTCTAAAGGAGATTCATATTCACCACCCCTATCACTTCTTATCATTTTGATTTTCTTGTTAAGTTGAGTTTTAACTTCATTTTTGTATTGCTTGAATGCGTCTATTGCTTCATCTTTACTATTAAGTAAGTAAATATAGCAATATCGAGTACTGTCATCAACAAAAGTTATAAAATTCTTCTTTCCACCGCGAGATGGTATTGACTTCATGTCGCAAATATCTGTGTGAATTAAGTCAAAAGGAATTTTGAATTCCTTTCAACTGACTTATAAGGATGTTTAACATACGTATATTCTACACATATTTGACATTTTGATTTGTCGCATTCAAACTTAGGCAATACTTCCAAGTTAATCATTTTTCGCAAGGTTTTATAATTGACATGACCCAAATGTATATGCCATAATTCATTTGACTCAAGTAAGTAAGAAGAAGCTGAAATTTTATTATTATTCTCAACAACTATTACATTCATCTTGAAAAGGCTAACCTTTTCCTACAAACATCTTATTTTTACTTATAACAACCTTATCAGATACAAAAACACACTTAAAACCATTCTTAACAAGAAGTCCAGTAGAGACTAAGTTCTTTCTAATCTCGGGAACATGAAGGGCGTTGTTCAAAGTCACCACCTTGCCAGAAGTTATTTTCAGAAATATCTTCCCACATCCTTCAATTTTGGCCGTTGCAAAATTTCCCATAGAAAGCGTCTATTCAGGTCCAACGGGAGCATATGTAGCAAATGCTTCTCTAACAGCACAAACATGGCATGTGACTCCAGAATCAATCCACCACTCTTTAGGATTTCCCACCAGGTTGCACTAAGAAAGCATAGCACACAAGCCATCAACATCTTCGTGCTTAACAACCATGTTTGTTTGACCCTTCTTCTTGTCTTTCTTTGGAGCACAACAATTTGCAGATCTGTGTCCAGCTTTTCTACAGTTGTAGCAATTTTCGTTAAATCGCTTCTTGCTTGGGTTGCTTTTTGGTCCAGAAGCCGTCTTCCTCTTGTTATTATTTTGAGGAGCATCATCAATAATGTTTGCTCCCATTATTGTTGAGTTTCCACGGCGTTTCTTTTCAGTAGCTTTGTTGTCCTCTTCGATTCTCAACCGAACAATGAGATCTTCAATGGACATCTCCTTGTGTTTGTGTATCAAGTAGTTTTTGAAGTCCTTCCACAAAGGGGGAAACTTCTCAATCATCGTTGCAACTTGGAATGCTGCATTGATGACAAGACCTTCAATGAAAATTCTATTAGTAAAAATAATAAAATTAATACTTTCAACATTAGTATTTATTCGATTTAAACCTACAGCAAGGAGATCGTAAATAATCACTTGCAATTTCTGGACTTGGGTAATAACAAACTTGTTATCTACCATTTTGTAGTCCAAAAATTTAACGGCAACGAATTTCTTCAACCTGACATCTTCAGCTCTATATTTTCTTTCAAGCACAACCCACAGTTCTTTTGACATCTCCACATTACTATAGACGCTATACAGATTGTCCTCCAATTCGCTAAGAATGTAATTCTTGCATAGAAAATCAGAATGCTTCCATGCCTCAGTCACGAGAAAAAGCATTCATTTTTTGGATTTTCGTCGGGCGGAACAAGAACATCTTCCTTAATTAACTTCTGCAGACTTGAAGTCGTCAAGTAGAAGAACATCTTCTGCTGCCACCGCTTGAAATCAATCCCGAATTTTTTTTTGGGTTTTTCTGCCAATGCCAATGCCGGAGTTGTTCGGTTTGTCGATGCATTGGCATTCACCATTGGAACAGTTTGGTTTCCGTTGTCATTCGTCATTTCTGTAAAGGAATGATTCAAACAAACGTTTAAAAACTGGAGCATAAAATCACATAGATTTTAATCTCCAATGAAGTAGAAAAACCACAAAGGTTTAGTCACCAGAACAGTAAGTATAACACAAGTACTGAAAATAAAAATTAAATTCCTTAAGCTTGTTATTAAACTGTATTTGTAAAACAATTCTGGAGAAGATAAAATAACATATAAACATAAATATAAAAGAAACAGAATTTAATCTGAGCCAACTGAATTCAAAGTGTTTCCTTAAGGATTTAATCCTCTCTTAGTACCCAAGGTTATGGATTATTTCCTCTCAGGATAGAACAAATTACATACTGGTGCAGCGATACTTCAAACCCCAATGTTTCAGCAAACACAAAGTTTGGTAGCAAATCACGCTTACTGTTGTTTTCTTTGTAGTAAAACAATGCAGAAGAAAAGAGGAGAACTCAGAAATTCGTATCGAAAATCTGAGAGAATGGACTGCTACTTAGAGCCAATGTTGAGCTCAAATTGAAGAGGTGCAACTCTTCATAAGGGTTGTTTACGTAAAACGACCATAACATAAATGGTTATTTACGCAATAATAAACGGGAAAGTCAAAACGCGCGGAGAAAACTTAATTTTCTATTACAAAGACAGCAAACGGATAACGAAAATTTCCGTTGGATTTAATATTAATTTTTCGTTTCAAAAACGGATATTTAATAATATTGTGTTAATATTTACTATTAACAAATAAATTTGGTCCAAAAAATTAATCAATCAATCATTTGACCAAACCCGAAGCCGAAGCCGAGCGAGCGACGACGATGGCGCGATACTTGCCTTCTTCTTAACTCTTTAAGAGGTAAAAATTGCGTGGGGCACCCTATTTGGTCGCCCCCATTTAGCCTATACCCGCTTTTTTAAAAACTTTTAACTTGTACCCACTTTTTAAATAACTTCAGCTCCCTTTCCCTCGCTGAGCTGAAGTTCACCAGTTAAGATAAAATTCGCCAGTTATAAAGACAACTTCAGCATACGGGGCTGAAGTTCCCCAGTTACAAAGACAAAACTTCAGCTCTATAGCTGAAGTTCCCCAGTGTAACTGGGGGAACTTCAGTCCCGTATGCTGAAGTTTTTGTCTTTATGACTGGGGAATTTCAGCCCCGTATACTGAAGTTGTTGTCTTTATAACTTGGGAACTTCAACTTTAGAGCTGAAGTTCGCAAGCTACTTGAGGCCCGTCTACTAGAATGCTGAAGTTTTGCGTGATTGCCTTTGCTACTTCAGCCCCGCATGCTGAAGTTATGCACAAAAGCGGGTATGCGTGCAAAATTTTTTACAAAGCGGGTATAAGTTAAAACGTGGCACAAAAAGTGGGTACGGATGCAAAAGCCCCCTTTAAGAGCTAGAAGAAGAGCAATTGAATATATATACCCATCAAAAACCTTTTCATCTTCCAATATGGGACATTGTCCCTTTGTCAAGGAGGAAAACTCAAATATTTTATTTTCTCTCCATTTCCCTTTCATCCACTTTTAAGTTACATTTAAGCTTAAAACCCCAACACACCATAACTGATGCGAACTTTAAAATTCTGTCCAGCGTGCTTTTATGTTCTGGCGATCGAGAAAAATTATGTCAAGTCAACTTTAAAATTCTCACATAAGGCTTTTTCTTCTTCCAAAACTTCTGTTTCTACCGGCGAGATGCTTAGTTATCTCAAAATTTAAAAAGAGCGTATTTAAAACTTGCATTAAATAAAATAAAAAATAAAATTTGGTCGCTGAAAACTAGCGATCTACTGTTATATCCTGGTAGTCCCCCCGATTTTATTTTATATGAAAGTGTTTCCTTTTTAAATCGTTCTAAGAAGAAGAATGATACTTTTCTAAATTCGAAAAATTGAATTTACACCAAATGTTATGATACGTATAAAATCACAGATTTCAAAAGTTTCGTTCCTTTTCCCGTTGGGGTTTTTGCATCTGTACTCACTTTTTGTGCCACGTTTTAACTTATACCCGCTTTGTAAAAAAAATTGCATCGGTACCCGCTTTTGCGCATAACTTCAGCATGCGGGGCTGAAGTAGCAAAGACAATCACGCAAAACTTCAGCTTTCTAGTAGACGGCTTGCGAACTTCAGATCTAGAGCTGAAGTTGTTGTCTTGTAACTGGGGAACTTCAGCATACGGGGCTGAAGTTCTCCAGTTATAAAAACAAAAACTTCAGCATACGGGGCTGAAGTTCCCCTAGTTACACTGGGAACTTCAGCTCTAGAGCTGAAGTTTTGTCTTTGTAACTGGGGAAGCATACTAGGCTGAAGTTCCCCAGTTATAAAGACAAAAATTTCAGCATACGAGGCTAAAGTCCCCAGTTATAAAGACAAAACTTCAGCATAATGGGCTGAAGTTCCCCAGTTTACAAAGACAAAACTTCAGCTCTAGAGTCTAGAGCTGAAGTTTTGTCTTTGAAATTGTCTTTATAACTTAGGAACAGAACCCTCCACATCAACCTAAAACTTCTGGCTCAAGCTTTGTCAATTTGATTTAGTTTATTCGCGGTCCCGAAACAATTTTGCTCATTTCTAGGCATGTCTACTACTCAACTTGATTTAATCACAACCGATTTTGGTTGTAGTAACAATAAAAGTTAAATCGTAGAGCCAATAACCAAATATTACTTGAATAAAGATGGTTACCTTAATAATTTGTCTTTGTAATTGGGGAACTTCAGCATACGGGGCTGAAGTTCCCCAGTTATAAAGACAAAACTTCAGCATAATGGGCTGAAGTTCCCCAGTTTACAAAGACAAAACTTCAGCTTAGTTTTGTCTTTGTAATTGTCTTTATAACTTAGGAACTTCAGCTCTAAAGCTGAAGTTTGTAACTGGGAAATTTCAGCTCTAGAGCTGAAGATTTGTCTTTGTAACTAGGGAACTTTAGCCCTGTATGCTGAAGTTTTATCTTTATAACTGGCGAACTTCAGCTTAACTGGTGAACTTCAGCTCAGCGAGGGGAAGGAGCTCAAGTTATTTAAAAAGTGGGTACAAGTTAAAAGTTTTTTAAAAAGCGGGTATAGATTAAATGGGGGCGACCAAATAGGGTACCCCGCGCAATTTTTACTTTCCCGTTAGTCCATAAGGGCCGGACACCCATATTCCGGGCCATACAAGCCTGTTACATGAAATGCACCAAAACCAAAGCAAGCCACCCTGAGAGAAACAAATGAATTCCAAAGACCTTCACTGCCCCGTTCTGTAACTTCCCTTCTTTCGTCCGTCCACGAGGCTGTAAAAAGAGAGAAAGGGGCGGCTATCTAGGGGAAGTCGTTTCGGTTGTATGCCACGAGGTCCCTATGTTATTCAAACAATGCTGCTTAAACCTAAAAGATGAGAGTGTTTATACCGAACCAAGGACTAATAACATATTAACATAAAAATCTACATTCTTTGACGCTGATATAGTTAATTATTAGAAGTGTATGTACGAAAATATCTTATGTTTATTAGTTTGATATAAACATTAAGTGTCACTAAATTCTTTTGCTGCAGTCAGCAGATGCTGGCTAACACATGAAAAAGAGATAATTATCAATCGGCTTGAAATTGAAGTGATATCAAAATCATAAAAGTACTGAAGGAGAAACCTAAACTTTAACAGCATTGTCATTAAAACAAGTAACAAAAACATATCTTAAATACGTAGGACTAGGTTTTTTGGTACTAATTAAACGTATAAGAAATTGATAATCTACTCGTCGAAAAGACCGAAAATAGCATCGTCCTCAGATTCTTCAGCTTCATCTTCCTTCTTATCCTGTTTAGTCTCAACAACATCACCATCACCTTGAGTAGTAGCAGATTCAGAAGCTGCTGATATTGCAACTGTAAACTTGCTAGGATCCTGCAATAGTTTGAGCAGAAACGAAAAAGAGCTTTAGTATTTATACAACAAATACCAACTGGAAGAAAAATGACTTGGTTGATATCAAATAACACACTAAAAACAAGATTTCGAGAATAAATATAATAATTCGTAGTAAGTAATATGTAGTATAAAAACTCAGCCTTTGGCTACAAAAATAGAGAACATGAACAAGATATATACAAGGGGTACTAAACAAGTTTAAAATGTTCGTGCCAAAATCATATAGTATGTTTTAATCTCTATAAAAAACACAAATACATGTTTCCATTTCAAGACCTTATACTACAAGAAATATACTACTACATGTTTTTTTTTGAACGAGAGTACACCAATATAAAAAGTATTTGTGTGAAAAATAGAATCAGGTCAGTTATAAGGTAACTACAGGTATATCATTAATTAGTAAGCTAATAAAAATCATAACTAATTAGCATCAGCAGCGGAGCCACATGCACCAAAGGTTCGCTGGAAAATTACACTGTATAGTTCGGTAATTGTTTTTTAAAAATATGTATATATACTATATAATGACACCCCTTAACTTCTTGATAATAAGCTTGTTTCTTTATATTTTGACTCCCTTTAATAAAAGCTCTAGCTCCGCCACTGATTAGCATGATATCACATGTTAAAATATATTTAAAAACAGAAGTGGAGCTAGCTAGTCTATAGTATGCGGGTTCAGATAATCTCAAATATTGCATTTATACTAGCAAATTTATTAAATATGTATAAATATTTAATTTCCGAACCCAGTAACTAAGACGAACTATGGCTTCTGTGACAAAATTCAAAACCCATAAATTTCAAATTTTGGCCTTGCTTTCGCTGTATAACTTAAAATTCATATAAAAAGGAGTTAAAGTAATTACCATGAGATACTCTTTCACTTGATCAGCTTGTGGATAGGAATAGTCAGTTTCAACAGCAACAGCCAAAACATTCTTGTAACCTTTGACAAACATGTAAGGAGCAGCTGCAAGTGTAGGGTAAGAAATAGCCATAGACAAAGTAGTAACCATTGAAACTCCAGTAGCAAACTTGTCCATAAGATCATCTTCAGTTAAATCAAGAACTTCTGGGCAAAACACTGATCCATTGTCATACACAGAAACCACAACAAGACCATAAGAGAATGGCCTTATTCCAAGCTTGGCTAGTAATGCTGCTTCTGATGATCCAACTTTGTCACCCTTCTTGATTAGCTCCACTGGTGTTATGATTTCAACTGTTCCCTTGTTGATCTTAGTAGGAATGTTTAGAACCTATACAGTAACAAATTGTAGAAATTATTGACATTGTTTACTTAAAAAAAAACTGCTCTATACGAATCTGGACCTCACATAGCAGGAGTTTAGTGCTCAGGATTGCCCTTTTTTTACTCTTGAATCTATTGTTATTGAGCCCAGTACTTTTGGCGCGGAGCACAAATTTATGCGTAAAAATTCAATAATATTGCTTTATATAGCATTATGAACCCATAATTTTAAAAATACAATGAGTTCAATGCTAAAAAAGTTAAAAGTTGAACCGATATAACTTAAATTCTAGATCCGCCTCTGTGTACAACTAAGTAATATCTTGGCTGACCATCGATTTTAAGAAATAAAGAAAGACTTTTGAAGTTCTTGCTTGTAAATATGCTATGATATTTGTGTGTAAATAAGAAATATAAAGTTAAATTGTTTTCATATATATTTATATATATGCAAATGTAGTGTCTTCTTTACACAAATATTTAAAATGAAGTAATATCACGTAAAATGGAACAAAAGGAGCAGTAATATATTGCGATATTACTTATTTGAACCAAAAGAAAGTTTGTGAATCGTGATATTAATGGTTGACTATAAGAATAAATGAACTTTTTGAACTACAAGTTGTACGTATTTATCTAAGGGCGGTGATTAACTCGTTTCTATCAAGTAATTTCCCAATAATACATAATTAAATTAAATTAAGGTATGAGATAAAAAACCTGGAAGAAGGAAGTTTGAGATGGATCCAGTCCAGTATTGCCAGTAGGGACAATGACATCAACTGGAGCAACTAAGCCAACACGTGCAGGAGCTCCAACCTGTTTGTAATGACAACAATTAATAAAAGGAGATTTAAAATTTACTGTGTTAAAAAAATTTAAAACTTTAGATTTATACACATATCTATGGTATAAATAAAAAAGATGGATGCAGTTGAAGTCAAATTCAACATAATGTGACGTGTAATCAAATTGAAACAATATGAAATTGAAAAGCTACTTATTATGATATTTAGCATAAGAAAAACATGAGGATTGATGAAGATAACTAATGTTAACCATATATTGTATGATACCTAATATCATATTAAAACTCATTGTATTGTATTGTATGCGTATTGTATTGTTAAATTTAATAAAAGTGGTGTGGTCTCATTTTTACCTTATTTTTTCCCATTCATCTTGCATTACTTACCATCAAATAAATTATTTTATACCTCGTGCCCCTTTTTTGTTAATCGTTTATGTTTATTCTTTATATTGTCGATATGTGATATAATGAAACAACGGTAAGCAATACAATCTATCCAAATAGATTATTCATCAAAACAACACCGTACAATATAGTAAAATACAATACAATACAATAATATGGAGAAAACCATCAAATATAGAATAATGTAATACCTTGTATTTTGCGACTTCTTCCTTTATTTCCTTCAGATCACCCTTCGTAAAGATCAAACCAACGTTGCCCTAATATTTGACAAACGGACAAAAGGTTAGTACCTTCACAATACACTGAAAAGAATAGAGAGCATAAAGTCGAATTTTTTTTCTCAAATTTAGTAATATATTATGAGAGATGAAAAACCAGCAGCCCGGTGCATGAAATATCCATTTTCAAGCAAGGTTCAGGGCTGGGCCAAACACTAAAGTATGGCATAGGCAGCATACTATTTTGGATGATTTCACGGCTCGAACCCCTAAATAATAAAAAATAACTCATGAACTTTAATTTATTGCAAGGTTGAAGGCACTTACAACAAGGAGAGGAATGAGATTAAGAAAACCCTCATTGCCAGTTTTGTCTGCATGAATCCTTACAGATCTTTTCATCATAGTATTTTTCCCCATAAGAACAACAGATTCTCCTCGTAAACCTTTACGAATGTTCTGCAACTGTGTCGACCCAACATTATCAGCGTTAACGATCAAAATCTGGTTGTACAAATCAAGATATTTGCACAGTTTTTGGTCGTAAGCAACTTTCTTTTGCGTCTTTGTTTGTTTCACGGCCATTGCTAAAACTCTGAGACAAAAATCCTAAAGAAACTTCTGTAGGAAAAGAAGAAATAACGGTGGAAGTAAGGAAACCCTAAAATTATATGTGAGTTTATATAATTTTTTCGGGGGGGGNGGGGTGATGGACAGTAACCGCCCTAAAGAATACTTTCAATGTTTTTTCTTTCTTTTTTTCTACGACTTGTCAATTCTTTCTTTATTAAATTTTTCCTCTCCTCTTTTTTTGGCAATTTGTACAAGTCATTGCAGTTATAAAATAGGATTCTTAATCAAAAAGTCAAATAAATGAAATCCTTTTTCCTCTTTAACTCGGAATGCTCTTCTCGTTCAATAGTTTTTATTTTGTTTCAGAAAAGGGGTAGGTTTGTTAGCTTAACTTGTATTATTATTAACGTAAATAAAAGATGAAGTATTTCTCATGTTAGGAAAACATATATAAAACATAAATGGTCTTAATTGTATATAATGGTAACAATAAGTATTATAAAAAGGATTCGATTTTTTAAATTTATGGCAATCATCTAATACCTTTCCCATATCAAATAGAAGTCTAATAAATCTAGAAAGTATAAATTAGGCAAACTTTTGTTCTCTTAACATATATATCTCGAGTAAAATAATGTGGCTTATTCCACCGATCGAAAATTTAAAAAAAAAATCATAAATTGCACTAGCTTTCACCCTACTATGTAAACAGGCAAACTGAAGACAAAAAAAAAGTTCATCCTCTTCTTCTCCTCCTAATTTTACTTAATTTCTAACTTGAAGGGTTCATCCATTGTCGGGTATGTGAAATCAATTGTATTTCATCAATCCTTAATTCGTTTAATTTATTATTTATGATTTGTGATTCTTAATTTTTTTTTATTCCTTCTGTTTAGGCTGAGGGTAATAATATTGCTTGTGTCTCAGTAGATGTGTTTTACGAGCAAGTTTTCCTTATAGAATAAATTAAAGTAATATTACAACAAGTTTTTTGAACCAATGTCTGAAGTTGGAGCTCAAACTTCAAATTTAGAAGTTGTTAGACATAGAAGGACAAGAGCTGTGCTATTCTTCAGGAAACCTCGTCCTCCATTCAAGAATGATCCTCCACTTGAATTCCCAACGTTGAATCTACAGCTGAAGAATAACGTGATCACAAAGATTACAGAATCTACAGCTACTGAATTTGGTAGCGCCGATGATGAATGTGTGTTGTTCAATTTTGGGAATGATTATGGATTTCAACAAGTCCTTCAAATATTGGATGAAAAGATTCCATCACATTGTCCATATAGAGATTCGTCACAAGAAGATATGATCAATGAGTTTCTGCAAAACAACATTTTTGATTGATTCTTGATACCTAAGTTAGTATTAGATGGGCCAATGGGGCGGGTTTAATCTTATGCGGGGCAGTGTGGGTTTGATCTTATGCGGAGCGGGTTGAAACTGTTTTTTGAAAATCTAATGCAGTGCGGTGGGTTTTGGCGGGTCTCCTCGCGAGTTTCCTCCAGACTCCAGTTTGTACAAAGCAACCATTCCTCTTTTATTTTTCTGCTTTTACTTATCATGTACAACTTGCAAGCATTTTCTTGTTTAATTGTACTTTATTTTTAAACCTTTTTAAGTAAAGATTTCTTTTTTCATTAATCCATGATTACATTATTTAATTTTTTTTAGTCATAATGTGCTATGTAATAGTCAAAGTTATACTAGTGCGCTATATCATAGATTTATCTTATTCAATAGAAATAAAGTTACCAAAAGATTTTAACTTGTAAAGTCTCTTGATACCAAGAAAACCGAAGATCTCTATAATAAGAAAAGGGATTGTTATTCAATCATATTTAATGTTTACTTTTTCTAGCTGGTATACATAGATTATACATAATTATATATATATTGTACATAAATTATATCTATATTATACATCCGCCGACTATTTTAAGTTTAAGAGATTAGGTGTGCGGCTATTTGGGTTAAATCTTCATAAGAAAATTCAAGAAAAAAAGTAGTTGTGAACAACTATTTTTGACCACATCAAAATTCTATACTATTTTTTTTGCTAAAAATATTA
>ML349170.1:0-77782 GCA_005239505.1 Nicotiana paniculata | reverse complement strand
CTCAGGACAAGATTTATAACCATTACTTACCTCTACCGAGCCACAACACTAGTCCGCAATGCTTTTGCCCCTCAAATTGGATCCCGAAGCCAAAACCGGTTTAACATCATCAATATATATATACATATATATATACATATATATATATATATATATATATATATACATATATATATATATATATAGGTTTGATGGTTAGGTCAAGGCCCTGTCCTGACCATAATATAGTTCAATTATCTCTAGAGGCTTGTAGATGAGTCATGTGTGTTTTGTATATCAGTATTGTGGCCTTGCCAGCCCTGTGTACATGTTCAATTTGGTATTTCTAGTTGGAGACATTCATGGCGGTCTTGTCGGCCTGCACATTTATGTATATGAGCTTTTGGGTATGTTTACCCCTCAAATAAGAGAGACATTATTTGTAGATGATTCAGAATACAACCTTATCGGCCTTGATTGGTATTGTCAGTTTGCAGATAGGCCTCATCAGCCTAAGTTGAGGGTTACCCGTTTAGAGTTCACCGTTACAGAGTGGTATGCTCGAGACGTGTGTGGCACCAGATCCCGACCATGTCTCCCCAGGTTTGGGGCGTGACAAACTTGGTATCAGAGGAGTTCCATCCTAAGGAGTCTACAAGTCGTGTCTAGTAGAGCCTTGTTTATAGATGTGTTGTGTACCACATTATATAAACAGGAAGCTACAAGGCATTTAGGAGTCTATTATCCTTCTTTCAAATCCAAATCGTGCTATAGAGTGGAGTCATAAGAGTTTGAGTCAGGATTTATGTTTGCTAAGGACACAGAGATGTATGCAATTAGAAATATTACAACTACCTAGAGGGATATTCAAAGTCGTTCCCTTTGATCGCGGATGTATAGGAGGTTACATGCTCATTTGGATCCGTGGTCCCATTATACTTGGGAATGTCAGGCATTCGAAACCTCTTTGGGATCGACTTCAGTATCATCGTTCAAGGGTAAGGGCTTCTGGATAAATTTTTTGGAGTCCGGTACCTTTAATATCGGAGGTGCTCCAGGGATTTGATCGACCCTGGAGTTTTATGTTTCCATCTTCTTGTCGTTGCTCGATCTTTTCTCGCTTGACTCCAACCGTTTTTTTAATTCTTCAAACATCTTCTTTACCGTCCCAACAATACAATCTACTGGAACGCTTTTTTAGTAAAATATCTATTGGAACAGTTATTTTTTCCCTCTTTATTTTCCCCTGAATTTTTTTAACCTGCCAAAATAACCCCTATTTATTTATTTTTTAATAATTTTAATAACCTAAATATTAAAAAAAAAATAAAAAATATCTTTTGGAACGGTCATGATATTGACGGTCACCTGCGAGTTAGCATTGACAAGGTCAGCGGCTGGGACACCACTGGGATTGGCAGGAGGCACATCATTGTCGCGCATTACATTATTATTTTCGCCATGATGGCCCGAATCAGTTTCAACGTTGAGCAGACTGAGAGTTTGACATTCTTATGCTGACCTGGAATTAAGATTTCAAAGAACAAGCATAAAATAAGGTGCATTATGGAGATTTGTATCAAATCACCTCTATTATCCTTATCCCCACGGTGGGCGCCAAACTAATTACACAAAAGATAAATAACAATTAAATTTGGATGCGGTTTTAAAGATACATGGTTTAATTCAATATGAATAATTAAGAATAACAGGTAAATAATCTAAATATAAAATAAATAATTAAATCAATCGCAATGCAATGACCAAGCCTGATCTTAAATTATACAGTGGAGTTCATCCTCGATTGGACTCTCGATACAAGCTCGATTGCGAGTGAAGAAAGAACAAATGAATAATGTCTTGATCAGTAGTTAGAGGAAAAAAGTAAATTTTTTATTGCTTTGATTTGCATGTTATAATGTGTCAAAATAAAGAAAACCTTCCCCTTTATATAGTAGGAGAATTTCAATCACAGTACAAGTCTTAAAAAAGGTAAAAATCTTCTTTTTCCAGTAAATATTGATCTACAGTTGATACTTAGCGGGATTAGTGTCGAAATATCCGTGTCATGCCCCAAAAATCGAGGAGCGCCACCGGCGCTCAACCGAGTAAACCCGACTGTGCAATCTTGTTAGGTTTCATTCTTCCCAAATTAATTCATGAATAAAAAGGAGATGAACTCCATTAATCATACCTTGTAAATATTTTAGTAACAACTTCCATTAGCAATTTCAACCATAATATTCAAAACATTACAATTTTTTTTTATAGATATGAAGAAGAACATGTTTTCCAAATACCAATATTCCCAATCTAATCCCCAATATCAATCACCACCCACAACCTGTCTACGGAGCCTCTAAGTACAAACGAAGAGTAATATGAAAATGCCAGCAACAAGGCTCCGGCTATACCTCAAAATACAAAGTACACGACATCCAAATGACACAGGACCCCGAAATAAAGTAGGGATCACCAAGATAACTGAAAGGAGCGTACTACTATCACTGATCATTGCCGCCTACTGTGGAACCACCTGCATCCATTAAAGATGCAGCTGCCCCGACAAATAGTACTAGTATTGTCGAATAGTACTAGTATGTAAAGCTAAAAATCATCTTTTAAACTAGAATAACCATACAATAAAAGGCAATCCAAAGAAACAACAAGTCACAGTCAATAATATCTACATGCACAATTGAAACATAACAATCTTTGAAATACGAAAGTAATACACATTTTTAGTAGGGAGATCTTTAGCACTGCTAATACCACAATCCACAGTACCACTGTCCACAATACCACTATTCACAATGCCACTATTCATAATACCACCATGCTCTTGGCACGGAGTCCGATCACGACCCGACCGACTAGATCATCTCCCCTGGAGACGTTCTTTTCCACAACATCAATTTCTATCCCAATTCTAGCTCATTTCATAGCACAATACCACCATGTGTGCGGCATGGTATCCAATCACGGCCCGATTGGCTAGGCTGTCTTACTCAAGACGTTCAAATTTTTCATCAACCATTTCATTCCTTATTTCCCACACATACTTCAATTCTTTCGGCACTAGAGGCCACAATAGTTATATCACACTTGGCACTTGGCCGCATTTCATCATTCGAGTTCTTTCAACATATTTCACATTAATATCAATTTCATCAACAAACATTTCAATTCGAGATGTGAAGTTCACATGAGGGAAAACATGAATCATGGGCATATAGAGGCGGCCACATACCTTGGCAGTTTAACATATTCCATAACTTCAACACACCACCAAGTAACAACACAGTATAACGGGAAGCATTTAAATGCATATTACACATAAAGTTTTTACAACACAAGCGCGTTTAAAATGTCATCTTAAAACAGTTGAGTCGAGGCTTGTTTCATAATCNAGCACGTTTAAAATGTCATCTTAAAACAGTTGAGTCGATGCTTGTTTCGTAATCTGTTTCATATATATATATATATATATATATATATATATATATATTCTCATTTCATAGGCATCGCTAGGCGCAAATATATATGTTATCCACACTCTATTTTTCCAGTTTATTTAATTCGTTTTAAAGTATCTTTAAAGTTTATAATCGACTAAACACACTCAATCAAGGCATTTAGTACACATAGGGGAAATTAGGGGTATTAAGTACATCGAGTTTTCCTCACCGAATTGGTATACTAGTTTTCATTTAAATTACGACTCAGAGCCATACTGTTTTAATAATCAAACCATACATTAAACATCTATATTTTGATATAAGGCTTATTTGGAATAATCAAGTTTTATGAGTCTATAAGGGATAACTCGGACGTAGAGATTAGGGATTTGGGTCCGATCACACTTAAACCTACGGAAACATTACGGAATTCAATCTCTAGAGATAAAGTTTAGCCCACATACCTGGTTGAGATTTCCTTAAGTTACTACAACACACCAACACCTCTAACAGTAATAATATATAAGAAGAAAGCGAAAATCGATTAATAACTAGAAAGATTACCCATGGTGTAACTCTCTTAGGAATTTCATCAAACACCCAACATGTGAAATAGACTACAAGGTCCTACAATGGGAGTTCCTTCTTCCCTAAATCAATTTTAACAAGAAGTACCCACATCAGCTCATTAATCCCATATACTACAACTTAGTGCGACATGCATGGCCTATTTTAATCCCCACAATATATTTTAACTCTTAACCCTTTTGCATGCAAGTTCAGGAAGTAGGAATTACCAGGATGGAGGACAATCTAGTGACTGTCTTCCTTGATTCTTGAAGACTTGAGCAAGATTTGGGTGATTGAAAGGCTAGGTTCCCTCTTTCTCTCTCTATATTGCTTGTTCCTCTCTCTATAATACTCAAAATGTCGCCCCAAATGA
Source organism: Nicotiana paniculata (assembly GCA_005239505.1). NCBI lineage: Eukaryota > Viridiplantae > Streptophyta > Magnoliopsida > Solanales > Solanaceae > Nicotiana > Nicotiana paniculata. The sequence continues at coordinate 73,402 of ML349170.1, read as the reverse complement.
AGCCCCAAACGTTATTTATTAAAATAGGTTTGGGTTATAAAAATAGAAAAATGGACCCTCCGATTCAGATCTGCAGTCGCATATGCAACCACATTATAATTATGCGGACCGCAAAGTGGTCGTACAATAGATGCTCAGAACTGGGGTGTTTCGGGTTGGGTATGCGGCACAAAATGCACCACAGACATGATATGCGGTCGCATAATGCGCCGCACAATGGCCTTCAACTTAGCTCACCTTTTGATTCATTTTGCGGTAGGTATGCGGCCCACATATTGGTTATGCGGTCGCAAACCAGACAGCAAAATCACATCCTTCAGCCAAAAATATTCCTTTACTCCTTCGAGCATTCTTTCACTCAAAAAGTCCGAGCAAAGGTAAATTTACTACTTCTAAACACTTTATCCTAACTCGATACCACAAGACCTTAAATTACACAGCGAAATTTTCCAGGGCCTTACGTTCTCTCTCGCTTAGGATTACTCATCCTCGAATGAGAAGTAGAGTTCGCCCCAAGCACTTAACACAATATATTTCTTTTCTCACCTACCTCAAGACCCTAAATTCTTTACTAATTTCCTTTTTTTTTGTCAGAAATTTCGACAGTGTCTCCTTTGTAACTAGGCCTATCCACCTGCCAGGGAACCACCAAAACCATCCTAACAACACATCGACAACTTGATAAAGCACCATGATGTATATATATCAATAACACTAATCTCAGCATTACGAGCACTACATTATCATGATGATACCCGGACATGGACTGCACATTTTTAATTCATAACACCTAGAAGATACCTTTCAAATCAAAACCAACAGTTATACGATCAAGAGAAAATATTTTCTTTCCACGACACTTTCGGCCTCCAAGGTGGCCTCTTAGACTTACAGACTTTGCCATAACACACTCACGGAAACGATTTTAACTCCCAAACTTACCTAACAAGGATGAAAAATAGATACCCCTCGTAAGCCAACTATACATTAACTTCACCTTCAGTAGTTTCCACGGGAATTATATACAAAGTATCTCCAACTACCTTCCTAGACATAGGCACATGAAAGCACCGGGTATATAGGTAACATCGATGGGAAGACTTCGTACTCATAGTGCGGCATAATGTGAACTACACTTAAATCACCTTCATTATCAATTCACATAACAACTTCAGGGAGAAAATATTGAGAATAACCTGCTCACCCTCCTCAACTCTAAATCTCTACGCGAACACCCACACTAAACCTTAGATGACCTTCAATAATCACTCTAAGATGTGCTATCATAAACTGACCATAAAATTACCTATCGAATATATGTGATCACACGGTGATGCTTCCTATTTGACATGTTCGAATCCTTCAATTCCCAACATATTTAATACGATGAGGAACAACAAAGTTCAAGATTGGTCTGGAATTATTTAGGAGTCCGTTAATGTGCTGAGCAGAGTATTTCATGAGGTTATATGCTAAGAGACACGAGGATTACTACTAACAATGCCGACATGGTTAATCATTATGATGATATCAATTATTAAGCAAATGAAGCATAGAGGTAACTAGCACGCATTGATAAGGTGGGAACCATGTTCGTGACCCGGCGATCAAAAGGGAGTGAGTCTTTCTAGACATGAGATACATAGGAGGTATGATCGGGAGGATGAAGACGTTATCATAAGTTATTTTTGGGAGGTGCCATGTTATGCAAGGGATAGTAACAATTTCTCAATTCCGTATATGCCTTGCCTTGACAATAGTGAGTTCTAAGGAGAAATAATCATGTATGCTACACCGGTTGCCTCCTTGAGTGTAAGGAAAGTCAGTTTAGCTCCAAATGGTAAGATTCTTGCAACATGGATGTGATAGAGATTTCAGAAGAAATGCATGAAGTTGAATTACACTCCTAACATTAACTGACACAAGGAATCTATGCCACAAGCCCACGAGGGTGAAAAAAGGGAGTTAAACACTTATAAGATTATCATAATTCAAACAGCTTAATCCTCCCCGATAACTGATCCTATATGAGATAACTAAATATAAGACGACTTGTCTTCAAAACTTGATATGCTCATGATATGTGAAAAAATTTGAAAGCATCTAATTTCAATATTTTACAAGTGAAACCACATAGCTAGGCCATATTAATATGGGGATAAAATCATGTATTGGTTAGAGGGCTTCTAATGGTTAACATGATGCTCCGGGGATAAAGACGAATAAAACTCCTATCCACCCAGGGAGGTGGAATGCCAAGGATAGTAAAACTCCCCGCACAAATCGCACATGACAATGACATAGTCAATGATTCTAGAAGTTGAGTGTTTAAAGACAACCGAACCCAATGAGACAACATAAAATAATCATGGAAGGTTTGAAGATGTTCATAATGAGTTCTTCATAGATTTTGACTCGAGAAGTACCCAGATGCTAATGGAAGACAGGAAAACATAAGAAGCTGGCGTTGTGCTATGATAACCCCCAAAGGTGTATTTAGTCTTGTCGGGAGGGGCCTATTAAGGGTCCTTATGAGGAAGGAAGTGTTATAGTGACACATAGAAGGTCACGTACTCTCATAGTTATCGAACAAGTGTTGGGAAACTAGCTCAATGAATTCACTAACTGAGGAACACAATTAACACTTGTTGTGGAGGTGTAAAGAGAAAATAAACTTTTATTATGAGCTGGACATGCTTCTGCTATATTAACTCCCAAATGCAATAACAAACCACGTCATCGGTAACCACAATATTAGGAACAAAGTGAGCTACATGCTACGGGATGTCCCAAGTCGACACGAAAGTCATACTAAGATGGCGACACAAGAATTTTCCTATGAAGGAGATGTGGGGACCTAAATTTTCAGAGAGACTTTATGCACACAGTGACCATTTCGATTGACACGCACTCATATGATAGGTGTTAAGGTATGCTCTTATGTTACTAGACAGTGGGAAGGTTTCATGATGATATTCGCAAGAGAGTAGAGTGACTACTCAAACCATAGGAGCCATATACACTAGTGAGAAGAAGAGTGACTCGAGAAGGATCGCAACTCTAGGATGCTTTACATGGAACATGACACCACATGGTAAACTTTACGACGGTGCATGTATAGTCCCTTGTTGAGAATTTGGGAAAGGCAGTAGGAAGTATTAATCCTAGAGTTATATCTCAATTCAAGGACATAATTATAGAACTTAATTCCATAAGAGGATGTAAATGAGAGAATTTGTGATAGTGTGGATTCACGAATAATACGTCTCGTTCGAGAGGTAGGTTCATGCGATGTTTTGTGATTCAAAGTCTTATTAAGACCATGTTTATGAGGACTCTTCAATATGGATGTAGATATACAACAAGTAAAATCTTTGTGTTGTTCATGATGATGCACTAAGGAGTGACTTACTTGGTGACTTTAGGTTGATAGGGCAATAACTTAATCAGTTCCCCTCGAGTCCACATCCATAACGTACGTTGGTAACATACTGATATACTACATGATCTGGTGGTGCAGTGACATTAATAGGAACAACGGTACTCCCCTTAGAAACAAGTTCTACCAATCCCTCCATGGCTTGATACATTCTCCTAACAAACTCTTGGGCAATCTCCCTCAGATTCAATGGTGGGGTAATTCCCTCCTTACTGTTTCAAAATCATGAATTACGCACCTTGAAACTAATACATAGCGTGGAAATTGGCTCCCTATCTTGAGCTCTACCGCACGATCAGGAGTATCAAAGAAGGGTGAAATTCCTAAATGTCCAAATAGCCTCCAACTTATAGATGTTATCGACAACACACCGATAAGAAGGAATCTACTAGACACGGCTCTGAGACATCCTAGGACACTTCAAAATCTTAGGCTCTGATACCAAGTTTGTCACGGCCCAAAAATCGAGGAGCGCGAACGACACTCAACCGAGTAAACCCGACTGAGCAAATTCTTCCCAAATTAATTCATGAGTAAAGAGGAGATGAACTCCATTAATCATACCTTGTAAATATTTTATTAACAACTTCCATTATCAGTTTCAACCATTATATTTAAAGCATTACAATTTTTTTTATAGATATGAAAAAGAACATGTTTGCCAAATACCAATATTCCCAATCTAATCCCCAATAGCAATCACCACCCACAACCTGTCTACGGAGCCTCTAAGTATAATTGAAGAGTAATATGTAAATGCCGGCAACAAGGCTCCGACTATACCTCAAAATACAAAGTACACGACATCCAAATGACACATGACCCCGAAATGATGCGGGGATCACCAAGTTAGCTGAAAGGAGCGTACCACTATCACTGATCACTGCCGCCTACACTAGAACCACCTGCATCCATTAAAGTGTAGCGCTCTCAGTAAAAGGGATGTTAGTACTGGCGAATAGTACTAGTATGTAATGCTAAAAATCATCTTTCAAACTAGAATAACCATACAAGAAAAGGAAAGCGAAAGCCACAGAAACAACAAGTCACAGTCAATAATATCTACATGCACAATTGAAACATAACAATCTTCGAAATACGAAATTAATACAAATTTTTAGTAGGAAGATCTTTAGCACTGCTAATACCACAATCCACAATACCACTGTCCACAATACCACTATTCACAATGCTACTATTCATAATACCACCATGCTCTTGGCACGGAGTCCGATCACGACCCGACCGACTAGGTCATCTCCCTTGGAGACGTTCTTTTCCACAACATCAGTTTATGTCTCAATTCCGGCTCATTTCACAGCACAATACCACCATGTGTGCGGCATGGTGTACGGCCACGGCCGGATTTGCTAGGCCGTCTTACTCAATACATTCAAAATTTTCATCAATCATTTCATTCTTTTTTTCCCACACATACTTCAATTCTTTTGGCACTAGTGGCCAACATAGTTATGTCACACTTGGCACTTGGCCGCATTTCATAATTCGAGTTCTTTCAACATATTTCACATTAATATCAATTTCATCAACAAGCCTTTCAATTCGAGATGTCAAGTTCACAAGAGGGAAAACATGAATCATTGGCATATAGAGGCTGCCACATACCTTGGCAATTTAACACATATTCTATAACTTCAACACATCACCAAGTAACAACATAGCATAACGGGAAGCATTTGAATGCATATTACACATAAATATTTCACAACACACGCACGTTTAAAATATCATCTTAAAACAGTTGAGTCGAGGCTTGTTTCGTAATCTGTTTCATATATATATATATATATTCTCATTTCACAGGTATCACTAGGCGCAACTATATATGTTATCCACACTCTATTTCCCCAGTTTATTTAATTTGTTTTCAAGTATCTTTATAGTTTATCATCGACTAAACACACTCTATCAAGGCATTCAGTACACATACATGCAATTAGGGGTATTAAGTACATCGAGTTTTCCTCACCCAATTGGTATGCTAGTTTTCATTTAAATTATGACTTAGAGCCATACCGTTTTAATAATCAAACCATACATTAAATGTCTATTGTCACGACCCAAATTCCCAACCCACGGGATCGTGATGGCACCTAACACCACACTTGATAGGCAAGCCAATGTTAGAACTTATTTAATTAATTTCCATTAAATTCTATTTAACTGTAACAGGACAATTCAGAAATAAACTAAATTTATTAATTCCAACGCATAAATTCACGAATAAAATAATAACGAATAAATAAGCCGAACCACGAACTAAATATATAACTATAAGACTACCCAGGGTCTGGTGTCACAATTCACGAACTACTAAGAATACTACAAATAATGGGCTGAAAGAAGTATATATGTCTGTTTTGAATGAAATAAAACAACAACTAAATAGTGTAGAGAAAACTCCAGGAGTCTGCAAATGCTAGCAGATCTACCTCTTGTCTCCAATGAAAATGCGCAGATACTAAAATCTTCTAACTCTGGCGGTACCTGGATATGCACAAAAGAGTGCAGAGTGTAGTATCAGTACAACCGACCCGATGTACTGAGTAAGTGGCGAGCCTAACCTCGATGAAGTAGTGACGAGGCTACGGCGGGGCATTAACAATATAACCTGTGAACAATATATAATAAATCAAGAAAGAAATAATAATAATAAAATACTAAATAACCAGTAACTTGCAACAGTAAATAAAAAAAACTTGGATAATTCTTTTCAGATATCAGCTATAATCAACTCCTCAAATTTTCCAAGTTTCGATTTAAATCACAGTAAAAATCTGAGTACGAAAACCTTTTTAATAAAATCGGAGTTTTCCAAATCCTTATTTTTGAAAATCGGTAAAACATAATTATTCTCCCTTATCGCTCCTTGTTGCGGCGCGCAACCTTCTCCCACCTGTCCATCCTTANTATATATATATATATATATATATATATATCACCCTTATTTCTCCTGTTGCGACGTGCAACCCGATCCCACCTGTCCACCCTTATCACTCCTTGTTGTAGCGTGCAACCCGCTCCCACCAGACATATCATATTATTTTATTTACGAAAACTTCACAATTCGGGTCAAGCCTTTCACAACATCTTTTGTATTAACAATTGTAAACAAAAGCTGTAAAACTCATAAACTTCATCAATTATCATTTCACAACGAAACTAACCGGAAATTTTATACATATCATAACACTGACATCCAGCTCAATCCTTTTGTAACATAACAAAATCAAGAGGACATCCAACACTTGCAAAATACTTGAAACAATACTTAACAATAAGTTAACGAATCCAAATCGACATATAAACATCAGTGATCTTGAAACGATTAAGCCCGGAAGCAATTACTTAAAAACGGGGAAAGGGATCATGTTAAGCAGATATTTAGGGGTGCATAGATACTCGTCACCTCACCTAACCTCACCTATACACCACACACATGTAATTTCACATAGCAATTAAGTTGGTGATTCCAATTCCCTCAAGTCAAGGTTAAACCAAGTACTTACCTCAAATTTGCCAGGCCACTCACTACTCAATTATCGATTTTCCTTTCGAATTTGCCACTAACCCGCTCGAATCTACTCATAATTAGTTTAATATCATTAATTTATGCTAAAGGAACTAACTTTACTGAAAAATCATTGTTTTCCTAAGTTTTCTCAAAAAGAGTTAAAATCCGACCCCGGATCCGCTTGGTCCAAACTCGGGATTCGGACCAAATTCCGTTTACCCATTCACCCCCGAGCCTGAATATGCAATTAGTTTCGACATCCAACCCCAATTCGAGGTCAAAATTCCCTAATTCTACCCAAACCCTCAATTTTTACCATGAAAAATTCTTGATTTTGGATTAAAAAGTGATGAAAAACATTGGGTAATTCAAACAGAAGAGTTTAGGATTGTTTACCAACACTTTGGGGATTAATTTGTGTTAAGAAAATCGCCTCTAGGTCTTTGCAGTTTGAAAATAGGTGAAAAATAGGTTCTGCCCGAGTTTTAAAACTGCTTTTATATGACTGGGCATGCCTTCATCGCGTTCGCGATAGGTCAGCCCAATGGCCTTCGCATTCGCGACCAGGTGGCCGCATTCGCATAGAGAAATGCAACTACCCTCCCCCAAGTCTCGTTTACATAGTGCGTTCGCGTGGCCTAGACGCGTTCGCGAAGCTTTAGCCCACCAGTGCTCCGCGTTCGTGTCCTGAGCTCCGCGTTCACATAGAAAAAAATGGCCCCAGTGCACTTTACTCTACGCGTTTGCGAGTGATGCAATGCAAACGCGAAGTACAATTTACCTGTGCACTAGTAACCGTCATGACAACATAATTTCTTAAGTACAGAACATCTCTTAGCCTACCCAATACTCACCCGAGCCCTCGGGGATCCCAAACAAACATGCACGCAAGTATAAAAACGTCATACGGACTTGCTCGTGCGATCAAATCATGAAAGTAACATCTAAAACTATGAATTTAACCTCAAAACTCATGATTTTTCTCAAGAACACTTCAATTTCACTATTTCTCAACCGGACGTCTGAATCACGTCACCTCAACTCCGATTCTCACAAAATTTCACAGATAGGACTTAAACATCATAACAAACCTGTACTGAGCTCCGGAACCAAAATACGGGCCCGATACAAATGATTCAAACATTAATTTATTTCTTTATTTCCTTTAAAATCCAGCAAAGTCCCATATTTTACTTTGTACCTCCCGGGATCATCAAAACACGGATCCGGGTCCGTTCACTCAAAATGTTCAACCAAGTCAACTAAAACCAAATTTTAAATTCCAAAAATTATTGTTTTTCATATTTTCACATAAAAGCTTTCCAGTTTCACGCCCGGATTGTGCACACAAATCGAGGTAAATAAAATTAATCTTTTTAAGGGTAATGAGCCTAGAATAATGTCTTAATTTATAAGATGACCCTTTGGGTCATCACATCTATATTTCGATATAATTCTCCTTCAGAATAATCAAGTTTTATGAGTCTATAAGGGATAGCCCGGACGTAGAGATTAGGGATTTGGGGCTGATCACACTTAAACCTACAGAAACATTATGGAATTCAATCTCAAGAGATAAAGTTTATCCCACATACCTTGTTGAGCTTTCCTTAAGTTACTACAACGTACCAGCACCTCTAGCAGTAATAATCTATAAAGAGAAAGCGAAAATCGATTAATAACTAGAAAGATTACCCATGGTGTAACTCTCTTAGGAATTTCATCAATCACCCAACATGTGAAATAGACTACAAGGTCCTACAATGGGAATTCCTTCTTCCCTAAACAAATTTTAACAAGAACTACCCACATTAGTTCATTAATCCCATATACTACTACTTAGTGCCACATGCATGACCTATTTCTAATCCCTACAATATATTTGAACTCTTAACCCTTTTGCATTCAAGTTCTGGAAGTAGGACTTACCCGGATGGAGGACAATCTAGTGATTGTCTTCCTTGATTCTTGAAGACTAGAGCAAGATTTGGGTGATATAAAGTGTAAGGACCCGTAAAATTTTCTTGTTTAAAATAATGCCCGAATGAGTCCCCGAGTTATTTTTATTGTGGAAATTTTTAAAACGGACCTAAATTGAGTAAAAAGTACCCTGGGACTTAAAGAATAATATTTTCCAGAAAGTAGGCATTATGCGATCGGATAAGATGTATGCGGACCGCATAATGGTCGCATACCTGGGCAGATCACTGCCCCATTTGAGGACAACTATGCGGTCCAATATGGGATCGCATTTCGGTTATGCGAACCGCATAACTGTCGAATTATTGCCTTTGATTTTTGGGAGGGAGGTTATGCGATGCACTATGCGATCGCATAACGTGTATGCGGACCGCATAATGGTCGCATACCTGGGCAGATTGTTTTCGATATTGGCCCATCTTGAGGGCCATTCTGCGGTCGATTTTGCAGACCGCATGTCAGGAATGCGATCGCATTCCTGACCGCATTCTTTTGTCGGGCTCCTATTTTTTCTAATTTTAAAACCTGACCCCAGTTCATTAAAACACCCCTCTCCTTCAATTTTAACCATTTTCTGAACAAAATTAGAGAGAGGGGAGAGAGGTTCTTGAGAGAGAAAGCTTCATATTTATCAATTGGGTTTTCAAAGTCACTCAAGCCTGGAAATTTCGAGTAATCATCTTCTTCTTCATTCTAACAGGTAAGAATCCCCAACCCCTTTTCATTAGTTTTCAGGTTTTAAACAAAAGGGGACTCTCATGAATTGATTCTTGAAAATATAAGTTGATACCTTGAATGCATCATCATAATTGTCCATAATCTAGTAAGAGGAAGTGGGTTGGGGTAAAAAATTCACAAAGAAGGGGTAGAAATCTAATGGGGTCACATAGCATTATAAAATGCTCAAAAGAGTTCAAATTGTACGCATGATTTCCAATTCTGGGTTGAATATGTTTAATTGTGAACTAGATTGACGGTACTAGTCGGTTCGGTGATTTGTGAGAAAAAGTTAAAAGGGAATTTCGACCCCAGGTATGTATGGCTAACTTTAACCTTTGTAGAATCCTCTTGTTGGGTCCGAGTATGGTATGAGTACCTTGTTTGAAAATATGTGAATTGATTGTTCAATGTGTTGAGAATGTAAGATTCTATTCTCTGATCGTCCTAGTTGATTGCTATACTACCGTGTTATATGAGATTGTGAAAGGTGTTTTGATGTGCCTATCTTATTATGTGCAAAGCTCGTAAAATCTCGAGGGTATCGATATGAAAGTATGTGTTAATGAATGAAAGAATGTTAATGTGCCCAAGTGTGGAAATGTGTATGATGGCTATAAATAGCGTGCTTGGTAAGTAATGAAAAAGGGTATTGTGAAATGATGTAAATGAGTTGAACGATTATGGCAACACCGTGTACATGAATTACTGCTTGGTGAGAGTCGTTGTGCCTTGAGCTCAAATAGCGAATTGTTGATATGAACTTGTGTTCCTTGAAAGGAAGAATTCTTGTGATTTGATTGTTTGTGGTTGCTGTTACGAAATATGATTGTTAGGTGGGATCGGGTTGCGCGCCGCAACATGAACTAATAAGGATAATGAGTTGTGACGTAATAAGGTTGGCCGAGGTAATAAGGGAGGCCGAGGTAATAAGGATGGAATGTGATCATTATCACCATTGAAATGAAAATCTTTGAAACTTGATGAGGTGTGAGGTAATAAGGATGGCCGAGGTAATAAGGATGGAATGTGATCGTTATCACTATCGAAATGAAAATCTGGGAAACTCTTGAATATGGTGATGTTGAAAGGAAAAAACAGGAGATTGTGAAACTTGTTGATTTTGGTTGCTTCTTTCCACGTGCATTGATTGACTGGTTCTATTACTGTTTCTTACTTGTATTGCTTGATTGTACTTGGGATAAAGTTTGTTCATACATACTAGTACTATTCCACAGTACTAACGTCCCTTTTGCCGGGGGCGCTGCATTTTGTTATATGAATGTAGGTGGTTCTACAGCAGGTAATTCAACCAACCATCAGTAGTGCCTTCTCTCCTTTCCGTCAGCTGTTCTGGTGAGCCCCACTTCCTCCCGGGGCCACGTGTGGCTCATGTCGCCTTATCTTGAGTTTATGGTGTAGTGTAAGGTATAGCCGGGGCCTTGTTGCCGACAAGTATTATATGAACCTGTTGTATTCGTAGAGGCTCTGTAGACACAATATGGGTAGTGTACATATGTATTTTGGGTAAGTAATGGTACAGTTCGGAATTGTGATCCACGTTGGTAAATGTTGTATGTTTTTTGTAAGTATTTGGAATCACATGTTGGAAATGATAAAAAGTAGAAATGAATTCAAGTTGTAAGTTTATGCTTAAGTCATAAATGGCTATTTCACATGAATAATGTATATTGAAATCACGAGGTAACGTGTGGGTTAGGAAAGGCAAATCAGGTTCGCTTGACTGGGTTTATTCGGTTAGGCGCCGGTCTCGCCCCTCGATTTTGGGGCGTGACAAACTTGGTATCAGAGCCTAAGGTTCTTAACGTGTCCTAGGATGTCTTGAAGCCGTGTCTAGTAGAGCACTTCTTATCGGTGTGTTGTCGACCACATCTATAATTAAGGGGCTACATGGACGTTTAGCAAACACCCTTTTCATTGTTATTCTATATCATGCGGTGAAGTGGAAAGTGAAAATATTCTTGTCTAACTCGTGCTTTGTTCCAAAATTTTCAGTAATGGCACCAAAGAAGAGAGCTCGACTCGGCCTAGAGGCCAATGCCACCCCAAGTGTGGTTGTGAATTCTGTACCCGATGGTACGAGTGAGAGAAAATCCCCAACTTTGAATCCACCTGGCCTTTCTGTTCTAGACCAGAGTGTTCCTATTCCTGCTGCGGTGGAATGTGCTGCAACCCCTTCCGTTGGTATTTCTGATCCTTCTTCGGTTCCAGCTTCAGGTCCCGGTACGTCCGATGGGGACCTTAGGGAAGCTGTTCATATGTTGACTCAGTTAGTGGCCGCTCAGGCCCAAAGATCTCATGCTTCCCCTGTGTTCTCTAGCGGACAGGGAGATTCCGCCGGTTCCAGAGTCAATCAGTTTCTATGATTGGCCCCTCCAGATTTCTCAAGTATTGATCCAGAGGCCGATCCGCAGGATTTTCTAGATGAGATGTGCAAGACACTTCGGGTTATGAAGGCTACAGAGACAAAGGGGGTTGAGTTAGCATCTTACAGGCTGAGGGGAGCAGCGTATTCATGGTGCGAGATGTGGGAAAATTCCCGTGGGGAGGGAATTACTCCGGCGAGATGGAATGAGTTCGTTTATGCTTTCATGGATCACTTCTTGCCTGCCGAGGCTATGGAAACCCGTGCTATGGAGTTTGAGGTTCTCAAGCAGGGAGAGTGTGTAGGAGTACCATATGGAGGTCGTGAGATTGTCCAAGTACGCTCCTCAGTTGGTATCGACTATGTGTGCCAGAGTTCGACGGTTTGTTCAGGGCCTCAGTCCCTTGGTTGTGAATGAAGCTGCTACAACTACCTAACACTCAGACATCATTTATGGTAAGATAGTGGGTCCCAGACCACAGAGGCTAGAAAATTGAAGATAAGGTCGGATAGGGAGAGTATTAGCAGGGCCCGGTCAGCGGGCCACTCTAGGAGTTCAGTTGGAGAAGGGAGACCAGTTCAGGGGAGATGACCATCAGGGCCATCCCAGTCTTATGCTCAGTTCTCATCCAATGCACCGCCGCCAGTGCACTGTTATCAGCAGAGCAGTCGCTGGGGACCAGGATCAGACAGTAGGAGACCCCATCAACTTGGTCGTCCAGGAGGGAGGTTCCAGCAGTAGAAGAGGGTTGTATGCCCTAAGTGTGGGAGGTTCCATACCGAGCCTTGTTACCTGGATATCTCGGTATGCTACGGGTGTGGGGTGAGAGGTCATATTCGACGGGATTTCCATGCGCCCAGTCAGGGAATGGGTAGTGGTTTTGCTCAGCCATCTGGTTCTTCAGTCACCGTATCTTCAGTACATCCTCCAGCTCTAGTAGGGTGTGGTGCAGTTAGGGGTGGAGCTCGTGGTAGAGGTGGACCCAGCCAGTTCTATGCTTTGAGTGGTCGCTAGAGTGCGGAGGCTTCTCGAGATGTTGTTACAGGTATTCTGGCTGTTCAAGCCCTTGATTGTTATGCTCTTATTGATCCGGGGTCCTCCTTGTCTTATGTTACCCCATTTATTTCTTCAAGTTTTGGGATAGAACCCGAACAGCTTCATGAGTCATTCTCTGTGTCGATTCTTGTTGGTGATTCCATTATAGCCGCATGAGTCTATAGGAATTGCGTTGTCACGGTGTGTGGTCGAGATACCACGACGGATCTTATCGAACTTGGGATGGTAGATTTTGATGTTATCATGGGAATGGATTGGCTTTACTCGTGCTTTGCTAAACTCGATTTCCGAACAAGAATTATGAGACTAGAGTTTCCTAATGAGTCAGTTATTGAGTGGAAAGGGAATGGTGTGGTGCCAAAGGGTAGATTCATTTCCTACCTTAAGGCCTCGAAGATGATTAAAAAGGGGTGTGTTTATCATTTGGTCCGGGTCGCGGACACCACTTCACAAGTGTCTGCCCCCGAGTCCGTCCCAGTCGTGAATGAGTTTCTTGGAGTATTTCTGGACGAGCTTCCAGGGATTGGATTGGCCTAGACCAACGACCCCAACAAATATTCGCAGTTTCTTGGGTCTAGCTGGGTATTATCGGAGGTTTGTGGAGGGATTCTCTACCCTCGCCTTCCCATTGAATAAATTGACACAGAAAGCAACTAAGTTCCAATGGTCCGTCGCTTGTGAGAAGAGCTTTCAGGAGTTGAAATTAAGATTGACTTCGGCACCGGTGTTAACTTTGCCAGAAGGCACGGAGGGATTTGTGGTTTATTGCGATGCTTCAAGGGTTGATTTGGGATATGTGTTGATGCAACACGGGAAGGTTATAGCCTATGCTTCCAGGCAACTCAATAATCACGAGAAGAATTATCGGACGCATGATTTAGAACTCGCGGCAGTTGTGTTTGCATTAAAAATCTGGTGGCATTATTTGTATGGGGTCCATGTGGACGTGTTCTCAAACCACAAGAGTCTCCAATATTTGTTCAAGTAGAAGGATTTGAATTTAAGGCAGCGACGATGGTTAGAATTGCTTAAGGATTATGATATGAACATTTTGTACCATCTAGGGAAGGCTAATGTGGTGGCCGACGCTCTCAGTCAGAAGTCCATGGGTAGTTTGGCTCATTTGAAAGTGGATCAGAGGACTATATCCCGGGAGATTTATCAATTGGCCCGTCTAGGGGTCTGTCTCTCGACCTCAAACGAGGGAAATATTATGGTGCATAATGGGGCAGAATCATCACTTGTAGCGGAAGTCAAGGAAAAGCAGTATATGAATCCAGCATTGGCGCAGTTGAAGGAGGCAGTTTTGAATAGCAAGATTTCGGCATTTTCACTCGGTAGTGATGATGGTGTTTTACGGTGCTAGGGAAAGCTATGTGTTCCTGATGTGGATAATCTTCGGGAGAGGGTGATGGCGGAAGATCACAATTCCAGGTATTCCGTGCACCCAGGTTCTACGAAAATGTATCAAGACCTCCGGGAAATTTATTGGTGGGGCGGTATGAAGAGAGGTGTGGCAGACTTTGTATCTAAATGTCCGAACTGTCAGCAGGTGAAGGTTGAGCCTCAGAGGCCGGGTGGGTTAGCTCAGCTTATGGAAATTCCAATATGGAAATAGGAAATGATCAACATAAATTTAGTGGTAGGGCTACCTCACACTCAGCGCAAGTTCGACTCGATTTGGGTGATAATGGATCGACTCATGAAATCAGCTCACTTCTTGCCAGTCAAGTCCACCGATACTGCAGAACAGTACGCTCAGTTGTATATCAAGGAAATAGTCAGGCTTCATGGTACTCCAGTTTCTATTATCTCAGATCGAGGAGCCCAGTTCACGGCTTTTTTGGAGGAAATTTCAGCAAGGTTTGGGTACTCAGGTAAATCTCAGCACGGCTTTCCATCCGCAGATTGATGGTCAGACAGAGAGGACTATTCAGACGCTTGAAGATATGTTATGGGCTTGTGTGTTGGACTTCAAGGGTAGTTGGGATGATCATTTACCGCTTATCGAATTTGCTTACAATAACAACTTTTACGCTAGTATTCAAATGGCCTCATTTGAGGCATTGTACGGAAGTTGGTGTAGATCTCCGATTGGGTGGTTTGAGGTTTGTGAGGCAGAATTGTTAGGGCCAGATCTTGTGCACCAGGCATTGGAAAAAGTCAGAGTCATTCAAGAGAGGATGAAAACCGCTCAGAGCCATCAAGAAGCCTATGCGGACGTTCGTCAAAGAGAATTGGAATTCCAAGTAGATGATTGGGTATTCTTGAAGGTATCTCCCATGAAGGGAGTGATGCGGTTTGGGAAGAAAGGGAAATTGAGCCCAAGGTATGTCGGGCCATATCGGATTGCTCAAAGACTAGGACAAGTGGCTTATAGGTTGGAATTACCCCTGAATTATCATTAGTGCACCCGGTGTTCCACGTGTCCATGTTGAAAAAAGTGGTTGGAGATCCATCAACCATCGTGCCAGTTGAGACTATTGAGGTTAATGAAAAATTATCGTATGAAGAGGTTCTGGTTGCTTTTCTTGATAGACAAGTCCGTAGATTGAGGAACAAAGAAATTGCTTCAGTTAAAGTATTGCGGTGAAGTCAGCACGTTGAGGAAGCCACGTGGGAAGTGGAAAATGAGATGAAAGAAAAATATCCCCATTTGTTTGAATAAGTCTAGTAGTGTTCGTCAGAACTGTCATCTCTAAGAAAGTTGGATTTTATGTTCAGCTTTGTGCAAAAGCACCCCATCTTCCCCTAATTGCCTTATTGTTGTAATTTCCCTATGTGTGTTGAAACTGAACCCACTGTTATTATTATGGTAGTGTGCAACCCTTGAAGTAAATAAAAGTTTTGTGGAACGTATGTGTTAGACAAGTGATTACTAGTAGTGTAGGTTGGTAATGATTAATTGAAATGAATATGGTATATTGAGGTGATTGGATTGTATGGGACTCATTAAAATGACCAAGTTATGTGCAAGAATGTGAATCATGTGTAAATTTGTGGTATAGGAAGAAAGAACTATGTGTAGTTCACAAAATGATTGAATATTTGCAAATTGTTGAGGTAACAACGTTGTGTGTGAGTTATTGGGTGATTAAAATTGTGTAATGGTGCTTGAAAATGTGTTTCGGGGGCTCTCTGACAGGTAGATAGGTCTAATTACAAAGGGAACTCTGGCGGAATTTTTCTGAAATATTGGAGTTAGTGAAAATCTGGAAGTTTGCAAATCATGCTTTCAAAACTAATCGATTTCCAAAATCCTCATTCGAGGACGAGTAATTTTTAAGGGGGGGAGGATGTAAAGACCCGTAAAATTTTCTTGTTTAAAATAATGCCCGAATGAGTCCTCAAGTTGTTTTTATTGTAAAAATTTTTAAAACGGACCTAAATTGAGTAAAAAGTACCCCGGGACTTAAAGAATAAAATTTTCCAGAAAGTAGGCGTTATGCAATTGCATAAGATGTATGCAGACCGCATAATGGTCGCATACCTGGGTAGATCACTGCCCCATTTGAGGACAACTATGCGGTCCAATATGCGATCGCATTTCGGTTCTGCGGACCGCATAACTGTCGAATTGTTGCCTTTGATTTTTGGGAGGGAGGTTATGCGATGCACTATGCGATCGCATAACGTGTATGCGGACCGCATATTGGTCGCATAACTGGGAAGATTGTTTTCGATATTGGCCCATCTTGAGGGCGATTCTGCGGTCGATTCTACAGACCGCATGTCAGGAATGCGATCGCATTCCTGACCGCATTCTTTTGTCGGGCTCCTATTTTTTCTAATTTTAAAACCCGACCCCAGTTCATTAAACCACCCCTCTCCTTCATTTTTAACCATTTTCTTAACAAAATTAGAGAGTAGGGAGAGAGGGTTCTTGAGAGAGAAAGCTTCATCTTTATCAATTGGGTTTTCAAAGTCACTCAGGCCTGGAAATTTCGAGTAATCATCTTCTTCTTCATTCTAACAGGTAAGAATCCCCAACCACTTTTCATTAGTTTTCAGGTCTTAAATAAAAGGGGACTCTCATGAATTGATTCTTGAAAATATAAGTTGATACCTTGCATGCGTGATCATTAATGTCCATAATCTAGTAAGAAGAAGTGGGTTGGGGTAAAAAATTCACAAAGAAGGGGTAGAAATATAATGGGGTCACATAGCATTCCATAAAATGCTTAAAAGAGTTCAAATTCTATGCATGATTTCCAATTCTGAGTTGAATATGTTTAATTATGAACTAGATTGACGGTACTAGTCGGTTCGGTGATTTGTGAGAAAAAGTTAAAAGGGAATTTCGACCCTAGGTATGTATGACTAACTTTAACCTTTGTAGAATCCTCTTGTTGGGTCCGAGTATACGGTATGAGTACCTTGTTTGAAAATATGTGTATTGATTGTTCAATGTGTTGAGACGTAAGATTCTATTCTCTGATCGTCCTAGTTGATTGCTATACTACCGTGCTATATGAGATTGTGAAAGGTGTTTCGATGTGACTATCTTATTATGTGCAAAGCTCGTAAAAGCTCGAGGGTATCGATATGAAAGTATGTGTTAATGAATGAAACAATGTTAATGTGCCCAAGTGTGGGAATGTATATGATGGCTAAAAATAGCGTGCGTGGTAAGTAATGAAAAAGGGTATTGTGAAATGATGTAAATGAGTTGAACGATTATGGAAACACCGTGTACATGAATTACTGCTTGGTGAAAGTCGTATGCCTTGAGGTCAAATAGCGAATTGTTGCTATGAATTTGTGTTCCTTGAAAGGAAGAATTCTTGTGATTTGATTGTTTGTGGTTGCTGTTACGAAATATGATTGTCAGGTGGGATCGGGTTGCGCGCCGCAGCACGAACTAATAAGGATAATGAGTTGTGAGGCAATAAGGGTGTCCGGGGTAATAAGGGTGGCCGAGGTAATAAGTGAGGCCGAGGTAATAAGGATGGAATGTGATCATTATCACCATTGAAATGGAAATCTATGAAAATTGATGAGATGTGAGGTAATAAGGGTGGCCGAGGTAATAAGGATGGAATATGATCGTTATCACTATCGAAATGAAAATCTGGGTAACTCTTGAATATGGTGATGTTGAAAGGGAAAAAATAGAGATTGTGAAACTTGTTGATTTTGGTTGCTTCTTTCCACGTCCAATTGATTGATTGGTTCTATTACCGTTTCTTACTTGTGTATTGCTTGATTGTACTTGGGATAAAGTTTTTTCATAGATACTAGTAATATTCCACAGTACTAACGTCCCTTTTGCCGGGGGCAGTACATTTTCTTATATGAATGTAGGTGGTTCTACAGCATGTAATTCAACCCACTGTCAGTAGTTCCTCCTCTCCTTTCCGTCAGCTGTTCAAGTGAGCCCCACTTCCTCCTGGGGCCACGTGTGGCTCATGTCGCCTTATTTTGAGTTTATGGTGTAGTGTAAGGTATAGCCGGGGCCTTGTTGCCGGCAAGTATTATATAAATCTTTTGTATTCGTAGAGGCTCTGTAGACACAATGTGGATAACGTACATATGTATTTTGGGTAAGTAATGGTACGGTTCGGAATCGTGATCCACGTTGGGAAATGTTGTATGTATGTTGTAAGTATTTGGAATCACATGTTGGAAATGATAAAAAGTAGAAATGAATTCAGGTAGTAAGTTTATGCTTAAGTCATAAATGTCCATTTCACATGAATAATGTATATTGAAATCACGGGGTAACGTGTGGGTTAGGAAAGGCAAATCAGGTTCGCTTGACCGGGTTCATTCGGTTAGGCGCCGATCTCACCCCTCGATTTTGGGGCGTGACATAAAGGCTAGGTTCCCTCTTTCTCTCTCTATATTGCTTGTTCCTCTCTATAAAATACTCAGAACATCTCCCCAAATGAAGCCCCAAAAATTTTATTAAAATAGGGTCGGGTTATAAAATAGAAAAATGGACCCTCCGACTCTGATCTGTGGTCGCATATGCAACCGCATAATGATTATGCGGACCGCAAAGTGGTCGCACAATTGATGCTCAAAATTGAGGTGTTTCGTGTTGGGTATACGGCAGGTCTGCGGTCCGCAAACCTATTATGCGATTGCAAAATGCACCGCAGACCTGATATGCGGTTTCATAATGCGCCGCACAATGGCCTTCAACTTAGCTCACATTTTTCTTCACTTTGTGGTAGGTATGCGGCCCACATATTGGTTATGCGATCGCAAACCAGACCGCAGAATCACATCCTTCAGCAAAAAATATTCCTTTACTCCTTCCTGCATTCTTTCACTCAAAAAGTGCGACAAGCTTGCTGCAAAGGTAAATTTACTACTTCTAAACACTTTAGCCTAACTCGACACCACAAGACCTTAAATTACACAACGAAATTTTTCGGGGCCTTACAATCCGGTTGATATATGTAGTCTTGAGAAAATTAGATTGGTACTTTAAGGTTGTTCTATGTTGGTAACTAGATGTCAATGAGGGGTATGTGGCTTAAAAAAAGGCAAAATGCAAAACGAAAGACAAATATGAGTAGTGTTCAAGAATGGTGTAGTCACTTGTATTCCAAATTCTTATCCTACCCTTCTATAATCCTACATTACAAGCTTAAAAAGAACTATGGGATCTCCAACCAAATGCTCTTAAATTGGTGGCGAAATAAAAGCAATCTTTTGGCATGATATCTATAACACTTGAAACTCTTTGTTGAGAGTGAGTGTTTTTGTGCATTTGTCCCATGTGTTGTTGTTGTAAATACGGTAAACATATTTTCGTATGGGGTACATGGTTATGATGGATTGGTTACATTCATAAATTCCGAATTTAGTAAATTGAGCATATGTAGTAAACTAGTGCTTTTGAGCCATTTCTTGAGGCTTGGTTGTTGTCATTTAATAAATTTGAAACTCCATTGAATTCTTGAGATTGAGTTTTAAATGTGGGAATTATTTTGTTGAAATTCACATGCTTGAACCTAATTATTAGTACCAACCAAAACCATAAGTGTCGTGCTTAATTGGAGAATGTGATCTGGGAATGATAGTGATGCTACTTGATCTTTAAATGGTAGAGCCTCATTGAGTATTTGGTTTTGATTTGCTTTAGGACAAGCAAAATCTTGAAGCTGGGGTGTTGATGAGTGGTGGTTTTACCATTTATTTTAGTCTTTTTCTATAGCTTTGTGTCCTTTAATTATAAGATGAGGTGATTTATGATGTGCATTACTAGATTTTCAGGTAAAATGAGTTTTGAAGAGAATTGAAATAAAATGTAGTGGAATTAAGCAAAAGAGAGTTGAAGTAGTGCAAATTCTTTTAGTGATTTCGCATCTGCGGAATTGCTAAAGTTCTACTTGGATCGCACCTGTGATGGGAAAATCCGCTTCTGGGCTCAGTTCTGTCACGATCCAAAACTTAACATGTTGTGATGGCGCCTATCGGTGGTACTAGGCAAGCCGACTTTCCAATAATACATCAATAGTTAAATATAAAAGTAAATTAAAACATTTCCATATCAGAAATTTTCATAAAAACCAAAGTTGAACTCAAAATAGAATCAAAGTGCGAAAAAACTAGCCCCAAACATCGGGGTGTCACCAAGTCATGAGCGTCTAGGTATCAAAATCTAATACAACCAGTGTGTAATTATTAATACAAGGTAGAAAGAAATATATAAGGAGAGACAAGGTTCTGCAGACACTGGAAGCTACTTCGTAGTCTTCGGAGCTCGATCACGCCCTAACTCAACGGTATTCGTACTCAAACACACCTGGATCTGCACATGAAGCGCAGGGTGTAGTATGAGTACAACTGATTCAGCAAGTAACAAAAATAAATAAGGAACTGAGAAGCAGTGGCGAGCTATACAGGACAGTTCATTTGATAATTTTAAAAGTCTAAGAGTAAAAATGAGTAATGCTAGTAACATGAGTCAAATCAGTTTCATATTTACCAATTTCAAGTAAAACCAAATAGCAGCTAAATGCAGCAACAAAGGGAGCAGATGCAACCTTACACGGTACTTTCACTCAAGCTCTCAATAGTTAAATACTCGGCTCTCAGCCCTCAATACACACACTCAATAGGTACATGCGCTCACTGGGGGTGTTCAGACTTCGGAGGGGCTCCTATAGCCCAAGCGCTATAATCTGCACGGAAAACTCACGTGCTGCACGGACAACTCACGTGCTATAATATCATATCAAGGTCTGCATGGACAACTCACGTGCTACCATATCATGTCATAATTCGCACGGACAACTCACGTGCTGCACAGACAACCCACGTGCTAAGGTAGAATACCTCACAAACAGGCCTCACTCAGTCATGTACCTCTCTAGTCTCACAGTCCTCAATAAAGAAAGGGAAAACAGCCCAAATCAGAATGTTATAGTGTATCAATAGGGAAATAACAGTGACTGATTTAAACATGTACAAGAATCACTACAACTGAGTATAACTACCATGAGCAGGTACATAACCTAAGCATGATTTCTAGCATGAAAGGCAGTCAAATTGCTAGCAGACAAGAAATGCATATAAACACAAATAAAGGCTATTAGACTTTACAGTCTCATGGGACGGACCAAGTCTCAATCCCTCACGGTGTACACTTACACTCCCATCACCTTGCATGGGTGTCACCTCCAAACAGTCACATTATACCAAACTTCGGGTTTCATAGCCTCTAGACTAGATTTAAAACTATTACTTACCTCAGCAGCGCAGAAATCCTACTCCGGAATGCCCTTTCCTCTCGAACCGGTCTCCAAATGTACCGAATCTAGCCACTAGCAATACAATACAATCAATATAGACTAAAGGAATAAATTTCACAAGAAAAATACCAAATTATAGCCAAACACCCGAAATCGGCTCAACCCGGCCCTCCGGGCCCACGTCTCAAAATCCGACAAAAGTAACAAAACCAGAAAGTCCATTCACTCACGAGTCTAACCCTACCTAATTTACTCAAAATCGATAATGAATCCCATTCAAAACCTCAAAATTCCATCTCAAGAACATTTCACCTTTTCCCCAAATTTCCACCCCAAATAACAAATTAGACGATAAAATTAAAGATATAATCATGGTATTTAACCAAAACCAAGTGAGAAACACTTAACCCAATCAACTCCGAAAAAATCCCTTCAAGAATCGCCAAAATCCGTGATCTCTAGCTCAAAATATGAAAAATGAGCTCAAACCCTCGATTTTGAATTTAACACTGTCTGCCCAGATTTTCTTCTTCGCGAACGCGAACGTCCTCTCGCATTCGCGTAGACCAATTCAGATTGCCTCTCCGCTTACTATTCGCAAACGTGACAAATGCTTCATGAATGCGATGCTTTACCAGCTCAAACCTTCGTGAACGGGACCCTCACCTCGCGAACGTGTAGACCAAGGACCTGGAATCCCCAACTGCCTCACTCCTCTTTATGAACACGTCACCACTCACGCGTTCGTGATGCACACACTATCCTACCCTTCGTGTTCGCATCCTCTCCTTCGCGAATTCCTTGAACAAAAATTCACCATCTCAAAAACACTTTTCGCGAATGCGAGGCCCTTCTCGCGAACACGAAAGAGGTAACCAGAAACAAAATACTGCAGCAGATCAACTATCTCACCAAGGCAAAAAATGATCTGTTAACCACCCAAATCTCACCCGAGGCCCTCAGGACCTCAACCAAACATACCAATAAGTCATATAACCCCATTCGAACTTAGTCGAACCTTCGAATCACTCAAAAAACATCAAAACACCAAATTACACTCGGATTCAAGCCTAAGAACTTCTAAATTTCCAAATACCGTAAACGATGTCGAAACCTATCAATCCACACCCGAATGACCTCAAATTTTTCACACACGTAAAGAATGACACCACGAAGATTCCCCAACTTCCAAAATTCTATTCCGGCCCCGATATCAAAATTTTCACTGCCGACCAAAATCGCCAAATTTTCAACTTTTGCCTATTCAAGCCTAATTCTACTACAGACCTCCAAAACGCATTCCGGACGCACTCCTTAGTCCAAAATCACCTAACGGAGCCAACAGAACCATAAAAATTAAAATCCGAGGTCGTTTACATATAGGTCAACATCCGATTGACTTTTCCAACTTAAGCTTTTAATAAAGAGACTTAATGTCTCAATTTCTCTCCGAAACCACTATGAAACCGAACCAACCAACCCGATACGATATAATACAGCTGTAAATAACAAAAGAAGCAAAAATGGGGGAAACAAGCTATTACTCTGGAAAGGACCGGCCGGATCGTTACCTCCTCCCCCTCTTAAAGAAATGTTCGTCCTCGAACGAGTCTAGAAACATACCTAGAGTCTCAAATAGGTGTGGGTATCTGCTCCGCATCTCCCACTCAGTGTCCCAAGTGGTCTCCTCCATAAGATGACCTCTCCATTGACCCTTCAGTGAAGTTATATCCTTTGACCTTAACTTCTGAACCTGCCGCTCAAAAATAGCCATCGGCTCCACATCATAAGCCAAATCACTATCCAATTGAATCGTGCTGAAGTCCAAAACATGGTACGGATCACCAATATGCGTTTGGAGCATAAAAACATGAAATACTAGATGCATACTCGACAAGCTAGGTGGCAAGGCAAACTTGTAAGCCACCTCCCATATCCTCTAAAGTACCTCAAAAGGCCTAATGAACCCGGGGTTTAACTTGACCCTCTTCCCAAACCTCATAACACCCTTCATGGGTGATACCTTCAGCAAAACCTTCTCCCCGACCATGAAAGACACATCACAGACCTTCCTGTCTGCATAGCTCTTCTACCTAGATTGCGCCGTGCGAAGCCGCTCCTGAATCAATTTCACCTTGTCTAATGCATCCTGGACCAAGTCTGTACCCAAGAGCCTAGCCTTACCCGGCTCAAACCATCCCACTGGAGATATACACCGCCTCCCATATAAAGCCTCATACGGAGCCATCTGAATACTTGACTGATAAATGTTGTTATATGCAAACTCCACGAGCGGCAGAAAATGATCCCATGAACCCCCAAAATAAATGACACAAGGGCGTAACATGTCATCCATTATCTGGATAGTGCGCTCGAACTGTCCGTCGTCTGAGGGTGAAAGGTTGTGCTCAACTTTACCTGAGTACCCAACTCTCGTTGTACACCCCTCCAAAATTGGGATGTAAATTGTGTGCCTATATCTGAAATGATGGAAACTGGGACACCATGAAGGTGAACAATCTCTCGGATGTAAATCTCATCCAACCACTCTGAAGAGTAGGTAGTACCAACTAGAATGAAGTGCGCGGAATTGGTCAGCCAATCCACAATCACCCAAATAGCATCGAACTTCCTCGAAGTCCGTGGGAGCCCAACTACAAAATCAATGGTGATCTGCTCCTACTTCCACTCTTGGAATCTCTAACTTTTAAAGCAAGGCACTCGGTCTCTGATGCTCATACTTAACCTGCTGACAATTGAGACACCGAGCTACAAACCCAACTATATCCTTCTTCAACCTCCTCCACCAATAGTGATGTCTCAAATCCCGATACATCTTCGCGGCACCCGGATGGATGGAATACCGCGAGCTGTGGGCCTCCTCAAGAATCAACTCCCGAAGCCCATCCACATTGAGCATGCATATCCGTCCCTACATCCTCAACACGCTATCATCACCAATAGTCACATCTTTAGCATCACCTGGCTGAACCCTATCCTGAAGGACGAGTATATAGGGGTCATCATACTGACGCTACCTGATACGGTCATAAAGAGAAGACCTAGAGACCACACAAGCAATTACTCGACTCGGCTCCAAAATATCCAATCTAACAAGATGGCTAGCTAAGGCCTGAACATCCAATGCCAAAGGTTTCTATGCTACTGGAAGATACACTAAACTCCCCAAACTCCCTGCCCGGTAACTCAAGGCATCGACCACCACATTGGCCTTCATGGGATGGTACAAAATAGTGATATCATAGTCCTTAAGAAGCTCCAACCATCTCCGCTGACGTAAATTAAGATCTTTCTGCTTGAACAGATACTGTAAACTCCAGTGATCTGTATAGATCTCACAATGAACCCCGTATAAATAGTGCCGCCAAATATTTAAGGCGTGATAATAGCTGCTAACTCAAGATCATGGACACGATAGTTATTCTCTTGAGGCTTCAATTGGCTCTATACATAAGCAATCACCCTTCCCTCCTCCATCAAAACACATCTGATACCTATCTGCGAGGCATCACAATACACGGTGTAAGAACTTGAAGCAGATGGCAGAACTACAACTGGACCCGTGGTCAAAGCAGTCTTGAGCTTCTGAAAGCTCTCCTCGCACTCATCCAACCACCTGAATGGTGCACCCTTTTGGGTCAATCTGGTCAAGGGCGATGCAATAGATGAAAATCCCTCCACAAAGCGACGGTAATAGCCCTCCAAACCAAGAAAGCTCCTAATATCCGTGGCTGAGGACGGTCTAGGCCAACTCTGCACCGCCTCTATCTTCTTCGGATCCACCTGAATACTATCACTGGACACCACTTTCCCCAAGAACGCCATTGAACTGAGCCGAAACTCACACTTTGAGAACTTTGCATAAATCTTTTCCTCCCTCAATATCTATAACACAATCCTCAGATGCTGAGTGCTCCTCCTGGCTACGAGAGTACACCGGGATATCATCAGTGAATACAATAATGAATGAGTCCAAATAGGGCTTAAATACAATGTTCATCAAATGCATGAACGATGTTGGGGCATTGGTCAACCCAAAAGACATTACCAGGAACTCATAATGGCCATATCGGGTCCTGAAAGCTGTCTTGAGAATATACGAATCTTGAATCTTCAGCTGGTGATACCCGGACCTCAAATAAATCTTGGAGGAAACGCGTGCTCCCTGAAGGTGCTCAAATAGATCATCAATACGAGGCAAATGATACTTGTTCTTGACTGTGACCTTGTTCAACTACCTGTAATCAATGCACATCCTCATGGAACCATCCTTCTTCTTGACAAATAGAACTGGTGTACCCCAAGGTGACACACTAGGCTGAATAAACCCCTTATCAAGGAGTTCTGAAGTTGTTCTTTCAACTCCTTCAACTCTGCAGGTACCATACGATACGGTGGAATAGAAATGGGCTGAGTGCCCGGGACCAAAACAATACAAAAACCAATATCCTTGTCGGGCGGCATGCTCGGCAGGTCTGTAGGAAACATATCCAGAAAATCACCTACCACCGGAACAGAATCAATGGCAAGAGTGACAACCCTTCTCAACCATGCGCTGAGCCTTCAAGTATGAAATCACCCTACTAGGTACATAGTCTATACAACCGCTGCACTCAACTCTCTTCAATCCCGGTATCGCCAACGTCACAGTCTTAGCGTGAAAATCTAGAACAATATGACATGGAGAAAACTAATCCATACCCAATATCACATCAAAATCAACCATACTGAGCAGCAAAAGGTCCACTCGGGTCTTCAGGCCCCCAATAGTCACCACACATGATCGATATACGCGGTCCACAACAATAGTATCACCCACATGAGTAGATACATGAACAGATGAGACTAAAGACTCACGGGGCATATCCAGAAAATGAGCGAAATACGAGGAAACATATAAATAAGCGGGACAAGGGTCAAATAATACTGAGGCATCTCGGTGGAAAACTGAGACAATACATGTAATCACAATATCTGAACCAATGCAATCTGGTATGGCAGAGAGGGCATAGATACGAGACTGGCCACCTCCTGATCTACCTCCTCCTCTCGGGTGACCCCTAGCTGCTTGAGCTCCACCCATAGCTAGCTGGACGGGTGGTGGAGGAACCAGTGCTGGTGCCATCGGTCGAGTACTCCACTGTGGATTCCCACTCAATAGCCTATGGCAATCTCTCATAATGTGACCAAAATCTCCGCACTCAAAATAACCCCTCCTCTGACGGAACTGCTGCTCTTGATGCCCAGAAGAACTACCCGGGGATACCTGAGCGGACGGGGTATGGTGAGAACTCTGCGCTGGTAGTGCACTGAATGATGACTGGACCTACTGATGAATGTGGGAACCATGGCTAGATGGTGCACCCCGGTGATATGGGCGAGCTATCTGAGACTGTCTGAAATGACGACCTCTACCATGCTTGAACTGATCCCAGAAGGAGCACCGCTGGATCCACCCCGACCACATGGCCTCTTGGCCTCCCTCTTAACCCTCTCCTGACTGCGAACCATCTCAATCAGCCAAGAAATGTCGACAACCTCATCAAAGGTAGCACAAGACACCCTCTCTCCGGTCATAAGCAACCGCAGCTAAAAAGTGAGACCATATATAAACCGCATGATCTTCTCCCTGTCTATGGGAACCAACCAGATAGCATGACGAGCCAACCGCGAGAATCGTATCTCATACTGGGTGACATACATATCACCTTAACGAAGCTGCTCAAACTATCTGAGCAGCTCCTCTCTGCGGGACTGAGGCACAAACTTCTCCAGAAAGACCATGGAGAAATGTTGCCAAGTAAGGGGTGCTGGGCCGACCAGCCTTCATCTCCCATAAGTCTCCCACCATCTGAGTGCAGCCCCAGAAAACTGAAAAGTAGTGAACGAGACCCTACAAGCCTCCAGAATACTTGGTGTACGGAGAATCCTTTGACACTTGTCCAAGAAATCCTGGGCATCCTCTCCCTATGCACCACCTAAAGGTGGAGGCTGGATCCTCCCAAACCTCTCCAACCTACACTGATGATCCTCAGGCATAACATGAACCGCGTAGTCTTGTGCAGCTGCACCGGCTGAGCTGGTGGTGCCACTGATGTCTGGAGTCCCTGTACAACCTGCTCAGGTGTGTGGGCGACGGGAGTCTGAGTGCCTCCCCCGGCCTGAGAAGTGGATGCGGCTGTTGAAGAAGAGACCGCCTGAGCAAGGCAGTACACACTGTCAGAATCTGAGCTAGGGCCTCCTAAAGGCCAGGAACAATATGGGCACATGTGGTACCTGAGCTGGTCCCGCTGGAGCATCCATAACTGGGACCTGGTCCTGATCTTGGCAATTGGTCGAGCTAAAGGTACTGCACCAGTTGCTGTGCGGGCCGCACCTCTGCCCCTATCATGACCTCTATCGCGGCCCTGGCTGGTGGTACTGGTAGCTGGCCCTCTTGCCCGATAGTACGAGTCCTCACCATCTGTGAGAGAATGAAACAATAGATTTAGTTACCAGAATTAACAAATTAGCACGATAAGAATTAAATAATGTGTAGTTTTCCTAAGGGTTCTGCAACCTCTCGAAGATAAGTACAGATGTCTCCGTACCCATCCGTAAGACTCTACTAACCCGCTCATGACTCGAGAGACCTATGTAACCTAGGCTCTGATATAAACTTGTCACTAAGAAATTTTCATAAAAACCAAAGTTGAACTCAAAATAAAATCAAAGTGCAGAAAAACTAGCCCTAAACATCAGGGTGTCACCAAATCATGAAAGTCTAGGTATATGAATCTAATACAACTAGTGTCTAAGTATTAATACAAGGCAGAAAGAAATATAGAATTAGAGGCAAGGTCCTGCGGACGCTGGCAGCTATCTCGTAGTCTCCGGAGCTCGATAACACCCTAACTCAATGGTCTCCATGCTCAAACACACTTGTATCCGCACATGAAGTATATGGTGTAATATGAGTATAACCGACTCAGCAAGTAACAAAAATAAATAAGGAACTGAGAATCAGTGGCGAGCTATACATGACAGTTCATTTGACAATTTTCAAAGTATAAAAGTAAACATGAGTAATGCCAGTAACATGAGTCAAATCAGTTGCATATTTACCAATTTCAAGTAAAACCAAATATCAGCTAAATGCAGCAACAAAGGGAACAGATACAACCTCACAGGGTACTGTCACTCAAGCTCTCCATTGCTCAACACTCGGCTCTCACCCCTCAATACACACGCTCAATAGGTTCCTGCGCTCATTGGAGGTGTTCACACTCCGGAGGGGCTCCTATACCCCAAGTGCTATAATCTGCACGGACAACTCACATGCCGCACAAACAACTCACGTGTTATAATATCATATCAAGGTCCGCATGGACAACTCACGCGCTACCATATCATGCCAGAATCTGCACGGACAACTCACGTGCTAAGGTAAAATACCTCACAAACAGGACCTCAACCTCACTTAGTCATGAACCTCTCTAGTCCCAAATCCTCAATAAAGAAAGGGAAAACAGCCCAAATCAGAATGTTATAGTGTATCAGCAGGGAAATAACAGAGACTAAGGTAAACATGTACAAGAATCACTATGACTGAGTATAACTACCATGAGTATGTACATAGCCTAAGCATGATTTCTAACATGAAAGGCTGTAAAATTGCTACCAGATAAGAAATGCATATAAACACAAATAAAGGCTATTAGACTTTAGATTCTCATGGGACGGACCAAGTCAAAATTTCTCATGGTGTACACTCACACGCCCATAACCTAGCATGGGTGTCACCTCTAAACAGTCACATTTTACCAAACTCTGGGTTTCATACCCTCAAGACCAGATTTAAAATTGTTACATACCTCAGCAGCGTAGAAATCCTACTCCGGAATGCCCTTTCCTCTCGAACCGGCCTGCAAATGTCCCGAATCTAGCCACTAGCAATACAATACGGTCAATATAGGCAAAAGGAATAATTCAACAAGAAAAATACAAAATTATAGCCAAAACCTAGAAATTGGCTCAACCGCCCCTCCGGGATCATGTCTCGAAATCTGACAAAAAGTCACAAAACCCGTCAGTCCACTCACTCACGAGTCTAGCCCTACCAAATTTACTCAAATCCAATAACAAAATCTCATTCAAAACCTTAAAATTCCATCTCAAGAACATTTCCGCTTTTTCCCCATTTTTCCACCCCAAATCACAAATTAGATGATAAAATTAAAGATATTATCATGAGATTTAACCAAAACCAAGTGAGAAACACTTACCCTAATCAACTCCGCAAAAATACCATCAAGAATCACCCAAATTCGTGATGTCTAGGTCTAAATATGAAAAATGAGCTCAAACCCTTGATTTTGAATTTAACACCATCTACCCAGATTTTCTTCTTTGCGAACACGACCGTCCTCTCGCGTTCGCGTAGAACAACTCAGATTGCATCTCCGCTTACTCTTGGTGAACGCGATGACTGCTTCGCAAATGCGATGCTTTACCAACTCAAACCTTTGCGAACGCGGCACCACTCACGCATTCGCGATGCACATACTGTCCTACCATTCGCGTTCGCGTCCTCTCCTTCGCGAACGCGTAGAACAAAAGCTCACCATCTCAAAAACACTATTCACGATTGTGAGGCCCCTCACGCGAATGGGAAAGAGGAAACCATAAACAAAATACTGCAGCAGATAAACTATCTCACCAAGGACAAAAATGATCTATTAACCACCCGGAACTCACCTAAGGCCCTCGGGAGCTCAACCAAACATACCAACAAGTCATATAACCCCATACGAACTTAGTCGAACCTTTGAATAGCTCAAAACAACATCAAAACACCAAATCAAACTCAAATTCAAGACTAAGAACTTCTAAACTTCTAAATTCCGCAAACGGCACTGAAACCTACCAAACCACATCCAAATGACCTTAAATTTTACACACACGTCAAAAATGACACTGTCGCGCCCCCCTTTTTTCTCGCGAAATCAGGTTTCAACATTCTGGGACAACTCATTTCCTTTTGGGATGGGGTATGGAATTTGAAGAATCGCCACCTAACGGATTAAGGTGCGTTAGGGCACCTAAAGAAAATAGCTCATAAACTGGTTTACTTTACCAGAGATTGGGCAAGGGCTCGAAATTACCTTGAGGGGAAGGTGTCAGGCACCCCTCAAGGTCCACAACAGTGGGTCCCGACCAAACTTAATCTAACTGAATTAGTCCTTAAAGAGAAATAAATCCATTTAAACAAATAGAAATCATTCAGAACGGAAATTAAAGGGGGGGGGGGGTCCTAGGTTTATTAGCCTATAGGATCACTTCCATGCAATACTCGGTAACCTTCTTCAAACAGAGGTGTTACGCTAGCATTACCGCACAGGTCATGATTTCCTTTACTACCTAATTAACCTTCCCCTTTTCATTATCATCTAAGCGTTCTAATAGTGTCTGGTACATATCCTATGCGTGCTGTACCCGTTCCTTACCTATAGACCTGGAGGTCTTTAGGACCTCTATTTCAAGGTGGTTCTAGGCTCACCTATGTTTTTTAAAGGGAGAAAACCAAGCGACAAACAAAATCATATAGGACTGTCACATAAGGAACAATTAAAGGGCTCATATTTACCTCCACATGTAAACACACAATTGTTCGCTTATTCAAACAAGTAGTTTTTTTAAAAAGATTTATGAGTCCTATAGGCAGGATATCTAAATGAGCATAAAAAAAATATATAGCAGTTTTATTAAGCGATGCAGCGAATACCTATAAATTTGCCTACTGATTTTGTTGATACAAAATTTGAGCATGTTTCAAGAAATCACAATTTTTAAACTTCAGAACTTTGATTACCTACAGGCTGTAATCAAGACTGTATTTCCTATAGGCATGATATCTAGGCGAATAAAGGTGTCAATTAATTGCCAAGAGAGTTCATCAAAAGAACTTAGGAACACGATTTATAATGCATACATAAGGGTTTTGAAAATATGGTACTTGAGGCAGAATTGATAACGACCTAGAAGCAGGATTTCTAAGACGCAAAAATGTGAAAATTCAGGATTTCAAAGAATGAGATAAGTCCTATAGGCATGATTTATAATGCATATAAAACATCATCACAATAACCTATAGGCATGATTTCTACCCGAACCCAACAATAATATATACATATAAAGTCCCTCCTAGCTTTTACTAATAACCCCATAACTGTTTTACAAAGATTATTACTACAGGCCAATGCAGAAGAATTACATAATGAAAATCACTATACTATAGGGAGCCTTAGCAGGCACAATGTCAATCTTGGAAGCCAGGCCTTCAAGCAAGTATGAGGAACACCAATAGTGCATAATACACCAAATGGCTTCTGGTGTGTCAAAGTTCCCAAGGGCCTCAAGGACCCCAGGAAATGCTCACACCAGAACCTTTTCAAAGAATAGTTTTTGTGAACAAGTTTGGAAAGGCCAACATCAATGTGTCAGAGTTCGGAGGAGTCTCATGGACTCCTAGGCAGTGCTCACACTGGAGGGGCAGGACCCTAGATATCTAAGAGTAGGAGTTGAAAATAGTACATAAAGGTAGGAGGTAATTTTAGGGAAAAAGATAGTTTGGATTTTAGAAGTGAATAAAACAGATTACCAGATTACCAAAACTATAAGCAAGACAACATTTAGCCGATGGAGTTCAGACATGAACTCAGTAGTCAAACAACAGACAAAACAGGGTCACAATAAATTCAAAAGGGTTCACATTGCCTGGGATTGACTTCGTTCATTAGCTATTACTAGGTGAGCATATAGGCATATATTAAACAGAGATCAACATGATGGGATCAAGTTACTGATCAGGCAATCATACAGAAAAGGTAGCAAAGTTGAGAGCATAGAAATCATGAATTAATCATGAACCTGCTAAGGTAAACACATAAAACAAGACAGGAGTTAAAACATGCTAGTGGAGAAACAGGTGAACAAGTACCCTGGATCAAACATGACTATGCTACGGTGTGTTAACCATACTGACACATTGGACAGGACAAAATCACAAGAGTTAAAGCATGCCAATGAACAGAAGCATAAGGGCAAACAGAGATAGACATGTTGTTTTAAAAGCAATAAACAGGGAGAACATAGGTCTAATTACCTAGAATATTGAATGATAACAGAAGTGGAGACACACCAGTTAAGAGGTAGCAACAGAAAAGTGAAAGCAAATAGGATCCAAGATTCTGGCCTTGGCTTTCAGCCGGCTAGACAGAGTGGCAAATAGAAGTAACAGAAAGAACTACAAGTGAGAGTGTGTGAGTAAGAGTTTGTGTGTGTTTCTCTATATGTGTTCGTGTCTTAAAGAAAAATCAGAGTGGGGTTTATATAGAACTTAGCAAAGTAAAACAATTAAGGTAAATAATAAATCAGAGTTCATAAAACAAGGTAATCAATCAGTTAATTGGGGAATGAAATCAATCAATTCACACAAAAGAATCTAGAAAGGACCCCTTAAATTGGGGAGAATCCCTCAACGACTCAGATTGGGATTCAAATAAGGTAAACAAATCTATTGACCATAAACCAGACTAATTAGTCTACATAAGGCAAGTAGTACCAATTAAAAGTCATAGATAAGGAAAATAGGTAAAGTCACAGCGAGGCACTAATTTTAATAGAAAAATATACTTCGAATCCTAATAAAATCAGTCAATCTATTTTGAGTGATAAAGACCAACAATAACAAGAAAAATCACTGAAATAATTAGTGCAATAAGTAGAAAGACCTAGGGTTTAAATCATATACACAAAAATTAGTCGAACCAGCAAAGGGTAGTGAGATTCAAACACTTGGAAGTTTAAAACATTTTGAAGAGAACTTAGGACGAAATCCTAGTTCTTAGAAAACACTGGAATAGAATAATAATAAGGAAAATAGAAGGTTTTTTGAAGAAAAATACCCAATAATTCTTAAAATCGTCTGAAATCTACAAGGATCTGAATAGACCCACATAGAAAGAGATTAGGGTTTTTGAAAATGACAGAGATGAAAGGAAACCTGGTTTAAAACCATGGATTCGAGTCATAAACACGAAGAAAGTAATATTCACAAACGGAGATGTCCATAGATAGGCTCCTGAAAAGGTTTTGAACAAATCTTATTCGAGTCTTTTTCATAGAACAACAAAATCGAACACCCAGAAGAGGTAGGAGGCCGGCAAGGGACGGAAACTACAGAGAAATCCCATGGAACGGTAGTTCTCCGGCCACGATTAGAGGAGGTTCTGAGTCGGGTTATATGAAGAATTGGGATATGATTTTAATTGGGTTGTGGGGTGGGGAGGGGGAGGGTTAATAATTTGGGCTAGGTCCAAAATTAAAACAAAATTAAAAAGGCTATTTGTTAAATACCCAATTAGTTTGATAGATAATTTCTAAAATAGTTAATAAATTATAAATAATAATTTTCATGCATAAAGATGATTTAAAATAATTACTTAATATTATACAAATATAAAATGTCATTTTCTTATGAAATAAGGTAATTATGCACACATGTGCTATTATTGCAAAGTTATTGTAATTATAACCCTAATAATGTAAGTGTGGATATTCATGAAATGATTAAATCTTAGTATAAATATATATGATAAAAATTAATCAATAAAATTATTATAAAACCATTTTTGATTCAATTAGTAATTACTTATATAATAAAATACTGGGATAGATTGATAAAAATCCTTAGAAAAATGCCAAAATTATGAAAAATATTAATTGATTATCATGCATTGTTTTGAAGCTATATATGCATTTTAAAAATAATATAGGAAAAAATTGAATATCAACAGACACCACGAACCTACTCCAACTTTTGGAATTTCATTTCGTCCCCGACATCAAAATTTCCACTACCGACTAAAATCGCCAAACTTCCAACTTTCGCCAATTCAAGTCTAATTCTACTACAGACCTCCAAATCACATTCTGGATGCGCTTCTAAGTCTGACATCACATAAAGGAGCTAACGGAACCATCAAAATTCAAATCCGAGGTCGTTTACACACAAGTCAATATTCGGTTGACTTTTCCTACCTATACTTCTAATAAAGATAATAAGTGTATCAATTTCTCTCAGAAACCACTCCGGACCCGAACCAACCAACCCGATATGATATAATAAAAGTTCTAAAGAACAAAAGAATGAAAAATGGGGGAAACAAGGCTATAACTCTTGAAACGACCGGCCGGGTTGTTACAAGTTCTCACATTTGTTCTTAGAGAAGTTAATTCCCTTTACTCAAAGAGACAACTTGTAACGACCCGACTGGCTGTTTTGCCTTCTAGGACCCTGTTCCCCTAAATAAGACCCCCATATGTGCTTTTACTGTTTTATAACTTGCATGAATGGTTAGTTTGAGACTTGGAAGGGTTTGGGTTGAAATCAAAACAATTGGTTCCTTAAGTTGGCCTTAAAAGGTTAAGTTTGACTTCGGTCAACATTTTTAGTAAATGACCTCGGAATCTAGTTTTTACGATTCCAATAGGTTTGTGTGATGATTTTGGACTTAGACGTACGTTCGTTTCGGGTTTTGGATGACCCGGGAGCGTTTCAGCACCTAATATCAAAAGTTGAGTCTTGAAGTTCTTTAAAATTTGGTTTGGAACGGGTTTTGGTGATATCGTGGTCCAAACAGAATTACAAGATCATGAATAGTTCTGTAATGTCATTTAAGACTTTCACGCAAACTTTGGTGTCATTCCGAGTTAATTTGATATGAATCTGATGAGTGGAAGTCTTTTTGGAAGTTTTTGAATTTCATGAGTCAATTCATGCGTTTCGTAGTTTCTGAAGCTATTTTTGTGTTTTGACCGCTCGAGCGAGTTTGTATGAGGTTATTAGACTTGTGTGGGTAGTCGGTGTGGAGCACCGAGGGCTCAAGTGAGTTTCGGACGTGTGGAAGGGATGAAAATGCACTAAATATTTTGGTGTTTCTTGGCACCAGTTTTAGGTCTCCCAAAGACGAGAAATAGTTAGCGAATGCGAACCTCGAATTTGCGAGAAGAGCTTAGCAATTACGAAGGAGCTCAACCTTGGGACTTTTTCCCATTTGCGAACTCAGCAGTGATCGCATTTGCGACCCTTCCTTCGCATTTGCAACCTTAGCAGCTCGAGCCAGGCTTCACATTTGTGAGGATTTTGTCGCATTTGCGAACCTGGGGTCGCAAATGCGCTATCAGAGGCATGTTTCCCAGCTCATTTAATGCGGGACTTAGGCCATTTATTTCATTTCACTTCATCTCTTAGGAGATTTTTGGAGCTTTTGGAAGGGGGCTTTCACCTACTACTTTGAGGTAACTAATTTCTATACAACATGAGTTAAATACATGGATTAAGGGTAGATTAACATGTAAAAATTAGTTAAAATCAAGGGTTTAGATGAAAATCTAGGTTTTTGATAAAAATGAAATTTGACCACGAAATGGATTGTGGGTCTTCGTATAAATCATATATTTATGTTCCTAAGGTTATGTGTAACAACTTTTTTAAAAAATTTCGGAATCCGGACAAGTGGGCCCGGGGTGAATTTTAGGAATCTTGCATTTAGGGTTGGGTAATCACTTTCATAGTGGGAATATGAGCTATTGAACATAAATTGATTAATTTATATATTGTTTGACCAGTTTCTAGTCGTTTGGCACCAAATTTGGAGGATTGAGCACGTTCTTGAATCGGGAAGTGGGCTTTGAGACGAGGTAAGTCTCCTTTATAACATTGTAAGAGGGAATTAACCCCTTAGGTGAACTTAAATCATAATGTCTATTTGAGGGGGCCTACGCACATATGCACTATATGACGAGAGTCCGTGCGTAGCTACAATTCATGCTTTTGTACGGGTAGATTTAGGCCTACACCATGATTTGTTGATATTGTTGTTGATTATGTTTACTACTTGTTGGTGTTAAAGTGGAGGATGAGAATTTCAATAACGTAAGGGTCCAAGTTGATTTTCCTATTTCAAAAAGATATTGAGAAATATTATGATTAATTAAGAAAATCTATGTTTGACCGCTTCGCAAACACATTCCGTGAGTGGGGTAAAATTCCACTACTCTCATGGGAGTGGGATGTTCGCCTCAACAAGATTTATTGATATTACACGGCTAGGGTCCCAAAACGAAACTAATCAACCCCGCAAGTCATAACCCCAAAAATACACATGTGTGAAGCATAAAAGGGGGAAATGGGACGCATATATACAAAATGACCGGTCGGATCGTTACATTTAACTTTTTAGTTTAAGGGTTCCCACTTTTATAGTAATATATAGATAATTCTTACATGATTCTGATCAACTGCAATTGAAACTGTTACCTTTTCTTCACTTTGTCTCATGTTATATAGGATTCATTCCATAATATTCGGGCATGAAATACAATTTGGTCGTGTTATTTGAGTCCTTGAATTTGATAATGGTTTAGAACTTTTTTATGGTTAGATAAATAAAGGGTGATTTTTCTTCCCCAATTAAAAACTATTCAATGAGCTAATGCTTTGTTAAGGTATCTGGATAGTGGTCTTGCTTATTAGTTGGTTCAACTTGTTATTTAACCCAATTACCAAAAGCTCTCCTAATGACCTTCTTGTTTAATACAACCACCATTTTTGCAAACTTGGGATTGCTTTTGCGGAGAGGCTGGGGACTGGCAGGCTTCGCATTTGTGGAGACAAACTCACGAATGTGATAGTGAGCTGCACAGTGGAAATTTGCTTTTGCGAACGTTTGGGCCGCTTTTGCGAAGGCCCCATATTCGCATTTGCGATCTGTTTCATCACATTTGCGATAGAGGCAGGTGTATTCAATTTTTGCATTACCAAAGTAATAGCCGCTTTTGCGGGGCTCACATTTGCGAACCCCCTATCGCAAATACGACATCTGCAACCTGCTAATAGCTGGGCATTTCGAGTTTTAGCTTCATTTTATCATATTTTGAACCCTAGGTTCGAGAGTGGGGGATTTTGAGAGAGGATTTTTATATTAAATCATTGGGTAAGTGCCTTTAATCAATTTTCAATTATATTTTGTGATTATAACTTAAATTTAACATCAAATTCATGGGAATCTAAAGGAAAATTTGGGAAAAATTGTAAAATCTTTCAAAACGAAAATGGTGATTTGAAGGACGAATTGATGTCGGAAATTGATAATTTTGGTATGGTTGAACTCATATCGGAATGGGTGTTCGGGTTTTTTAAATTTTATCGGGTTCTGAGGTGCGGGCCTAGGGAGTTGACTTTTGTTGACTTTTTGAAAATTATATAAGAATCATAGATTTGTTAATTGAAATTTTTTTCTCTTGCATTGTTTGATTTATTTAAGTCGTCTTTGGCTAGATTGAACCGAGCATTGGTGAATTGGTAAAGAAAAATCTAAATTGAGTATCGAGTTGGCCGAATTGAGGTAAGTGTCTTGTCTAACTTTGTGTGGAGTTAATTGTGTTATTTTGTTATGTGAAAGCCGTGTAGGCAAGGTGACCAGTGGGTACACGTTCTATATATGGTATTTGGCTGGTTTAGATTTCCTAGTGTCTTTCGATGCCTTTAATTGAATTGTCATGACATGTGTATCTCATTGTCAGTCTACTCTTACATGCTTTATCTGATTCTGTTAGCACCTAATTGTACTTCTTACTCGTTATTTAGCCTTATATGCCTTAGTTGAAGTTATTTTCTTCCTTACTATCTTGTTACGGTCCTAAAAAAAGATATCACCATTGACTGTGATATGTGAGCCGATATTCAAAATGCTGAGAAAAGATGTTGCGAGGAGTTGGACTGAAGAATTTCAAAAGGCTTTTGATAAAATCAAGGAGTACTTGTCCAATCCGCCCGTGTTGGTCCCGCCAGAGCTAGGAAGACCATTGTTGTTGTATCTCTCCGTGTTAAATGGAGGTTTTGGTTGCGTCTTGCGGTACCATGATGAAACCGGGAGGAAAGATCAGGCAATATATTATCTGAGTAAGAAGTTCACACCTTACGAGACCAGGTACTATTTGATGGAGCGCACCTGTTGCGCTTTGACAATGATAGCCCAGAAGTTGAGACATTATTTATGTGCATACACTACAGTCTCATATCAAGGATGGATCCACTAAAATACATCTTTCAGAAACCTATGCCTACGGGTAAGTTAGTAAAGTGGCAGATATTTCTAAATAAGTTTGACATCATCTATGTGACTCAAAAGGTAGTTAAGGGGCAAGAATTGGCTGATCACTTAGCAGAGAACCCCGTAGTCTGAAGAAACAAACCATTGAAGACGTATTTTCCCAATGAAAAAGTGTCATTTGTATGTGAAGATATTGCCGAAACATATTACGGTTGGAGTGTGTTTTTGACGGAGCAGCAAACTTCAAAGGAGTGGGAATTAGAGTTGTTTTAGTATCAGAAATTTGTCAATATTATCCGGTATTTCCAAAGCTCAGGTTCCTGTGCACCTACAATATGGCAGAATATGAGGCCTGCATCTTGGGACTCAGATTGGCCATCGATATGAATGTTCAGGAGTTGCTGGTAATTAGAGATTCTGATCTATTTGTTCACCAAGTACTAGTATAATGGGCCACCAAGAACACTAAAATATTGCCATACTTGCATTGTGTGAAAGATTTGATCAATAGGTTCACAAAGATAGAATTCAAACATGTTCCAAGGATTCAGAATGAGTTTGCAAATGCATTGGCTAACTTGTCTTCCATGATACAACATCCAGACAAGAACTTCATTGATCCTATCCTGATAAAGATTCCTAAATAG
This sequence comes from Nicotiana paniculata, assembly GCA_005239505.1. Taxonomy (NCBI): domain Eukaryota; kingdom Viridiplantae; phylum Streptophyta; class Magnoliopsida; order Solanales; family Solanaceae; genus Nicotiana; species Nicotiana paniculata. The sequence continues at coordinate 33,756 of ML349170.1, read as the reverse complement.
CCAGCCTATTGTGCTCATGTTGAAGAAGATTTTGACGAAAATTCATGGTTTCATGATTTCAAGAAGTATTTGGAGAAAGGAGAATACCCAAAGAATGCTACACACACCCAGAAGAGCACGCTCCGGAGATTGACCAACCATTTCTTTCAGAGCGAAGGAATTCTGTACAGAAAAACACCTGACATGGACTACTGCGATGTATCAATGCCAAGGAGGCGTCTAGATTGCTTGAAGAAATACACGCTGGAACCTGCGGACCTCAGATGAATAGGTTCATCTTGCCAAAAAGATATTAAGGGCTGGGTATTTTTGGATGAGTATGGAGACATATTGTATCAAGTATGTACAGAAGTGCCATCAACGCTAGTTACATGCTGATATGATATGAGTACCACCCAACGAACTCAATGCAACGAGTTCACCCTGGCCTTTCTCTGTCTGGGTCATGGATGTCATCGGACCTATTGAGCCCGCTGCTTTAAATGGACACAAGTTCATTTTGGTAGCTATAGATAACTTCACAAAATGGGTTGAAGCCGCTTCTTATAAGGTTGTGACTGAGAAGGTCGTAATAGATTTCGTCTGAGATCGTATTGCTTGTCAATTTGGAGTACCTGAAACAATCATTACCGACAAAGTCGTCAATCCCAATAGTGATCTGATGAAAACCATGTGTGAAACATTCAAGATCAAGCACCAGAATTCTACATCATACAGACCACAGATGAATGGAGTTGTGGAATCCGCCATTAAAAACATCAAAAAAATAGTAAGGAAGATGGTGGATATTTACAAGCAATGGCATGAGAAGCTACCATTTTCTTTACTCGGGTAACTTATCATAGTTCGTACGTCAACTGGGGCACCCTCTATCTACTAGTTTACGTCTCCATACCGATTTACAAAACTCTACTAAACCTTCTTATGACTTATAACATCTATGAACCTAGAGCTCTAATACCAACTTGTCATGACCCCAATTTCCCTCCGTAGGATGCCGTGATGGAACCTAGTCTCTAAGACTAGGTAAGCCTAACATTTAATAATAACTTTAAAAAATAATCAACAGGAATACTAAAATAGAACAAACAAAACTCATATAGTCTTCCAAAACAAAATCTCAGGAATAACTTTCCCAAAACTGGTGGAATTGAGTCATGAGCTCTACAGAGTAACTAGAATGTCTACTACATCACTGTCTAAATAAAAAAATAAAATGAAGTAAATATAAAGGAAGGTGGCTCTCAGGCCTGCGGATGCCGAGAATGTATACCTTAAAGTCTCCAGAAAGCAGCTAACAGTCGATCACTAATGTCCAGCATGAGAAGACGTACCTGGAACCAAAATACGGACCCGGTATCAACAATATCAAACATAGATAAATTCTTAAAACCATTAATCTTTCAAACTTTTTAATTTCTCATCAAAGTTCCACATCTCGAGCTAGGGGTCTTGGAATTCGATTCTAGGCATACGCCCAGGTCCCATATTTCTATACGGGCCTATTGGCACCATCAAAACACGGATCCGGAATCGGAATCTGACCCAGATGTCAAAAAGTCCACTTTCGGTCAAACTTCTCAAAACCTTCAAATTTCTAACTTCTTCCAAATGACTCCAAAATGACTTGCGGACATCCAAATTCACTTCCGGACGCTCTCCCAATACCAGAATCACCATACAGAGCTATAACCAGACAGGGAATCCCAACGGACATCGATAACATTGAAATGCACTTCAATGCAGTTTTTATGAAATTCTTTCAAAAATGCCAATCTTCCACCATTGTGGTCCGCACACTAAGCTTGACTAGTCAACTAGGCCTTTTGTGGTCGCATAAAAGTGGGATGCGGCCGCACTTCACCTACTTGTGCGGACCACATATTTCTGAGTGCGGCCGCACACTTGACATTGGGCTAGGACTGGACCTGCTTCTGCGGACCACACATTTGTGAGTGCGGCCACACTTTGGCTTTTGCGGTCACACAATAATGGTGCGGTACGCACAACTTCACTTCAAGGCTCTATGAATATGATTGTTTGCAGGCTACATAATAATGAGTGTGACCGCACTTGTAGTCCTGCGGCCCACAATAATGGTGCGGTCCGCATATCTTCAATTGCCTAAATTTCCAACTCTATGAATCTCTATTCTGCGGCCGCACAAAAATTATGCGGTTCGCATTCTCTGAAGCTTAATCTGACAGGGCTTCTTCCTTGTTTGTGGCCCCACACAGTAATGTGCGGTCCGCACTGTAAGCATTTTTACCCTGTTTTGGTCTTTGTCTAATTTGACGCCTTTTTTAGTTGATTTTTATTCTTTCGCTCGTTTCCCAATATTTCTGTGAGAAAACTAATTTCATTAGTTCTCGAAAATACCTTTAAGCATTTTTGAGCTAAAACACAAGTAAAAGAGAGCAAATAAGCGGCCAAAATCCCTACTTATCATCCTTCATCTTTTAGCCAATCTCTAGGCCTCACTTTGTGAACATATACAGAACTATGACAAGTTGTCCCTCTAGGAATCTAAGGGTGTAGTAAATTGCTTCGCTCGGTACTTGTCTAACTTATGACTATAGTTATATCTTGTTTCATAGCCTCGGTTAGCTATTCTTATGGATTTAATATATCTACGTAGCTTATACTATACCACAACACTTACTTTAATTTATTATTACCAAGGTCTGGTAACCAACTCTAGGTTACTCTCTCACTACTTTTCCTATATGTATAAATTTAAGTCCTTTAATGCTTCCTCACTACTTTTCATCTTAAGAATGACAACCCAATCTCATATCATACTTTGTAACCTTTATCCATCTATTGTTGATTCACCTTAATGTTGATCTCTAATCTACCACTGATAACTTGAAACCTCTTACATACTACATTTTCACTAGGACTCATGTTCATATCGACTTCCATCCTAATACCGAGGATGTATGCTTCATATTCCTCCATGTTATTTTTGCAAGGAAACCTTTTCTAAGTTGAAACCGAGTATTTCTTTCCTGACTCAGAAATTAGGACTGCTCCAATCCCTACACCTTTGAAATTTGTTGCTCCGTCGAAGAACATTCTCCACCTTGGGTATGACTTTTCAATGTCCTTCCATGTGAAAAACACTTCTTCATGGGGGAAGTATGTAGTGAGTGGATCGTAATCCTTGCCTACCAAGTTTTATGCGAGATGATCAACCAATGCTTGTCCCTTGATAGCTTTTTGCGTGACGTACACAATATCGTACTCACTGAGAAGAATCTGCCATTTGGTCAACTTTCCTATGGGCATTGTCTTCTGGAAGATATACTTGAGCGGGTCGAGTCGAGATATTAGATGTGTGGTGTATGAGGACATGCAATGCCTTAACTTCTGAGTGATCGAGGTCAAAGTTCATCAAGTTTGTTCTAACAAAGTATACATGGCTTCATACAGTGTAAGCTTCTTGCTTAGGTAATAGATAGTGTGCCCTTTCCTTCCAGTCTCATCGTGTTGTCCCAACATGCATCCAAATATGTTATCCATAATAGACAAATGTAGTAACAGTGGTTTCTCGAGTTCGGGAGGAACTAACATTGTTGGGTTTGAAAAATACTCCTTAATCCTGTCGAATGTTTTCTGACATTCTTCTGTCCACATTTTAGCACCATTCTTCATTAACAATTTGAAAATAGGCTCGCAAATTACTGTTGACTGGGCTATGAACATGATGGTGTAGTTTAATCTGTCGAGGAAACTCATCACATCCTTCTTACTCTTAAGCGGTGGAAAGTATTAATTGGCCTTGATTTTGAAAGATCCAACTCTATCCCTTTCCTACTGACGATGAAACCTAACCGTTTTCTGTTAGGGACTCCAAACACATATTTCACAGGATTCAACTTCAAATTTACCTCCGCAAACGTTCAAAGATTCTTCAAATCATCCAATTAACCGCACTTTTTTGAGATTTGATAATGATGTTATACACATATACCTCGATCTCTTTGTGGATCATGTCGTGAAAGAGGGTCATAATGGCCCTCATGTAGGTATCTGAGGTATATGTGCACCAGCATTGAAACATCAACTTATTAAAAATCATAACAGGAAAGAAAGAACTGTATAGGAATATGACTCTAAAACCTGACTCTTACATAAAGATTCATACCTCAACATAACTCTGCTGCAATGTGCGACTCCATCCAAACGCTGGCCCATATCATATACCTCGAGCCACCCTGCTCAAAATCAATAACCACGCAAAATTCGACATCAAGGACCCAAAGTGCATTACCATAACCGTGTAGAATCAGATGACACAATGCCACACCGCACCTCAAAGAACATAATTGATACGCCCTCAATCATGCAATACCCAATTACTCATCTCGCTCAATTTTCTCTATAAGACCACAATAGAACTGCGCCACGTGTGACTAAAACCAACGAATCATAACTCCTCGTAGCATAAAAGAGTAACTCATAGAAAATTTTAGAACACGAATAAGCTCATAAACAACCGAATGGCACATCCCTCAACAATAGCACTACAGAGTGAACCAATCCAACTCGGTGTAGAATACACATCCTAATTTGGGCCCCAATGGACCCCCAATCATTTTCCAGCACCCACAAATAGATAAATAAACCTCTGAAAGCCCGCAATGACTGAATCATAACATATACTATCATCCAGCTAGCTTCGGCCATGACTTCACAGTCCACAACCATGAAATAATCCGCTCCTGAGAACTCCCAGTCTCCAAATTCATAGAACACATGAATCACCCTATATGATCCCAACTCCACCGCCAGAATACCTAACACATCTCTCATTCACGATCATCCCACGAGGAATACTTCTAAAATTCTTTTGTGCCACATAGAAAATTTGGACATCAGTAGTCGATCAACCAGGAGAGGGTCGCAGTACCAGTGAGGTATCCATACATCAAAACACATTTCCCCTTCTGAAATGTATACTTTCATCAAGCCATGCAAAATAGTAATATCATTTACCTAGTCATCTAAAACCGAACTCATACGGTTTATGAGGGAAATAAATGTCTGAATGGATTAGATTTTGGGCGCGCCACCAGTACTGAAAGGACCGGACTCAAAGAAGTACACCCAATTACTGCTCAAACCAATCGCGGAACCAGAGTTTCTCTCGAAGCGGTTTAGAATGCTCCACGTGCCAAAGTATGGTAAGACTTCAGATCCTCAGTGTCGCACCCCCTTTTTTCCCCTTTTGTGGGAGTCTGGGATTCTACATGCTTTGGGACAACTCGTTTCCTTTTGGGAAAGGGGTATGGAAATTGAAGAGTCGCCACCTAACGGATTTAAGGTGCGTTAGGGCACCTAATGCAAGTAACTCATGAAACCGGTTTACATTACAAGAGATTGGTTAAGGGCTTGAAATTAACTTGAGGGGAAGGTGTTAGGCACCCCTCGAGGTCCACAACGGTGGGTCCCGGCCAAACTCATTTTGGTGAATTATTCATTAAGCAAGTAAAGCAGTTTAAGCACACATATGGATTACAAAAAAAATGGCAATAAATGGTTCCTAGGTTTATTATCCTATAAGATCACTTCTGTGCAATACCCGATAAACCTTCCTTAATTAGAGTGGCTACACGTGGCATTAGCGCACATGTCATCATATCCTTTACTACCCAATTACCCTCCCCTTATTGGTTATGTAAGCGATTCTAATTAAACGTACTCTATGCGTGCATTACCCGTCCCTTTCTTATGGCCCTGGAGGTGTTTAAGACCTCTAGTTAAGGCAGTTCTAGAATCTCCTAAAGTGCTTAAAAGGATAAAATCTAAGAGAAAATTAAAAAAACAAGGAGGACTGTCAGGTAAAGGAACAATTAAGGAGGCTCACATTTACCTCCACAAATAAGCAGTCAATAGCACGTCTCAAACAACAGTATTTCAGATACTTTAAGATTCCTAAAGCAGGAAATCTAGGTGAGCATGACAAATAGAATATATGCAGCATTGTGTTAAAACGAGACAATAGAGACCTAATCAGTTTGCCTACTGATTTTAGGACTTGCTGAATTTGAGCAGTTCGTAAATAGTTAAGCAAGCATAGTTTTACAATTTGCAAGATTTCAATTATCCTACAGGCTTTCCTAGGCATGGATCCGAGATGTCCTATAAACATGATATCTAATTGTTAATCAGAGTCTTAATACTAACAACCAATTTTAAGCAGGCAGCTTGGTTCATTATGTCCTATAGACATGCTGTCTATGTGCTGAAAAATAATCATAAACGTTACGGAACTGGTTTTATATATTTATCTCTATAAGCAATGATATCTAGGTGTTGGGACTGCTTTTTATACTATCTAGACATAGGCGTGGTATTTAGGCGAGCACAATAAAAGTCATAAAACATGATTTCCAATGCACATTGGAGAACTTTATGAACATGATTATTAGGCAGAATTATTAATAACCTAGTGACAGGATTTCTATGCAGGAATGATGTATGCAGAATTTTTTAGAAAAGCAGAAGTTTTAGAACAAACGATATGATGCCTATGAACATGTTTTCTAATGCACAAATGATCATGAGAGCATGAATCCTAATGCAAGAAAATAGTCATAGTACTCGTAAGAGCATGATTTCTACCCAATTGCTCCCACAAAAATTATACGAAAATCCCTCCCATTTTACTAATATCCCCAATATTTGTTTTACAAGAATTATTATTACAGAACATAAGTGAATTACACAAATAAGTAATGTTATACTATAAGGATCCTGGATAGGCCCAAAATAAACTTGGAGGACCAGGCCTTCAACCAAATCCAAGTACCATAATCTCGTAGTGTCCAAGAGAATGTCCTGGTGTGTCAAATTTCCCACGGGCCTCAGGGACTCCGGGCAATGCTCACACCAAGACCCTTTTTAAAAGGAGTAGTTTTTGTGCAGTGTGGAAGGGCCAGCCTCAGTGTGTTAGAGTTCTGAGGAGTCTCATGGACTCCTAGGCAGTTCTCACACTGGAGGGGCAGGACCCTAGATAATTCTAAGAGTAGGAGTGAGAGTGCTTGACATAGTTGGAATAACTTTAGAAAGATAATATAGAAGTAAAACATTTAGAAGTAAAGAATACTTCAGGAGTGGAAATAGTTTGGGAAAACATATTAAGAGTGAGAATATATTGAAAACATTCTGAGAAAAGAAGGTTCAATAACCGACAACATAGTCATGAAGCCTAAAAGTGCCCAGATTCAACTCAATTTGTTAATTAACTCTAGGTGAGGACAAACAATTTTACAAAGAGGGGATCAAGGGTTGGGAACACAGGAAACTTAAATAAGAAACACATAAACAGGATGAGAATGAGAGCATATTGAAAAACAAGTACATAGAACAAGCAGGGGTTGATTGACAACCAAATTCATAGCATTCATTAGAACGTGGACTACTTATTTAGAGTCTCAACAGGAAAGTCATACTTGGTGCTAGCAGCAATAGATAGTAAAACACAGAGACTAAGTGTAGGAATGGTCATGCTGAGGACAGGGGTCTAACTACACAAAATTAGTCATGCCAATTGAAGTCAATTAGATAAAATAGGAGTCTGATACACATAATAAGCATGGTAGTTGACGGAAGTAAACAGGAAAGAGGGAAGTACTTAAACTAAGGGAAACATGCTGGTTAAAGTATTAAAAAGGAAGAGTGAAACTTAAACATGCTGATCAGGCAATAAACAGAGTTAACTATGTAGTAGTCACACTAGTACATAAGAGACATAGCCTTAGCAGAACAAAGCAACAAGGAGCATATAGATTTGAATTTCATGATGACATTGAGATAGGAACATACCGGTAAGGAAGCAGAAACAGAAGGTAAATTAGGCAGGATTCAAAAGTCTAGTCTTGACTTTCAGCCGGCTAGACAAGCAATGAACACAAGTAGTAGAGAGAAATGAGAGAGTTTATGTGTGTGTGTGTGTCTGCCTTTTGAACTGTTACTAGTGTTTGAAGAATCAGAATGAGAGTATATATATAGCACTTAGGGAGTAAATAAAAATAAGGTAAAAAGAATCACAGTTCAATCAATTAGAAGCAATTAATAAATTATGGAATCAATTCCTATAGGAGAGTCCGGAATAGACCCCTTAATTGGGGGGTAATCAATTAACGGTCACAACAAGGGGTTCAATTAAGGTAAGGACTCAAAATCATACCATATAGGGAGTCAGTAGAAATCCCAAAACCACACTGATAACTAATTAAGGCAAGTATGATCAATTAAGGTCACAAATAAAGAAACAAATAAAATTTTAGCACACACTGATTTTAGCAGGACAATTAATAGGAATCAATCAGTAAAATCTTCAAAGAATACTGATTTTATAGGAAAGAAATATTTAAATCCCTAAATAGAAATCAACCAAGTAAGAATCCCAAAGGGTTCTAATTTTAACAGGAAAGAAAATCGTTTCGATCCTTAATAGAAGTCAATCAAGTAAAATCCCACAAAATACTGATTTTAATGGGGAAAATCGTTTAGGTCCCTAAATAGAATAAGTAATTATCACGGGTTCACAGGGATAAACCAATATCGAAGCAATCTGTATAACACACATAAACATTTAGGGTTCGAGCATACATACGAAGATTAACCAAACACGCAAAGAGTTGAATAGGTTAACCATTTGAAAATAAAAACCTGGGAAGAACCCTAGTTTTAAAGAGTGACTAAAAATCGAAGCAGTTAATTAAAATAAGCAATTTTTAAAGGAAAACTCTCAATAATACTCGAATCACTTCAGATCTACAAAGATCTGAGAAGATTCGAACAGTAGTGAAACTAGGGTTTTCAGAAAGCAGTAGAGATGAAGAAAATCAGTCAAAACCCCATGGATTCGTACTAAAAACAAGAGAAAATCCATACTCACAAACGAAGATGGCCTGAGACAGGCCGGTAACCAAGTTTCGGGCAAGAACAGGTTGAATCTTCACGAGATTCTTCTAAGGACTCATGAAATCAAAGAGCCAGGGAGTATAGGAGACTAGTGGTGGTCGGATAATGTACGGAAACACCATAGAAGGGTGTTTCTCGCCAGTGACGGATCTTAGGGTTAGGGTAGATCGAGAGAGAACTTTAGAGGTTAGGGAAACGAGTGACGTCGGCCGAAGAGGAATGAAGAGGGGGGTTAGGGTTGGTTGAATTAAAATGGTAAGTTTAATCGTGGACCGTTGATCTAAAAGATCAACAGCCATGATTTGATGGGGGTTTGGGTCCGGTAGATACCGATTGGGCTTAAAAGGTTTGGGCTGGTATTATTAATGGGTTTGGGCTAATATTTGAGGGGTTAGGTCTGAAAATTGAAGAAATTAAGAGGCTATTTGTTAAATACTCAATTTAATTGATAAAAATACTTTATAAAAATAATTAACAGGTTATAAAAATGATTTTCATGCATAGAAATGTCTTAAAATAATTTCTCAATAATTTAAAAATACACCAAGCTATTTTCTGGAAAAATAATGTAATACTGCACGCATGGGCTATAATTACAATGTTGTTGCAATTATAACCTAAGAACTATAAATGTGGCTATTTGTGATATATTCAAGCTTAATATAAATATAAATAGAAAAATTAAACCATGAAATTGTTATAAATTCATTTGTAATGCAGTTAGTTATTATTTATATAAATAAAAATACTAGGATAAGTTAATTAAAATCGTTAAAAATGCAGAAATTATGAAAAAATGTTAATTGATGCTAATGCATAGTTTTGAAGGTATATATATGCAATTTTAAAAATATTATAGGGAAAAATTGGGTATCAACAGTTGCCCCTCTTTACCCGGGAAGGATGAAAAGAGTTGTCGGGTAAAGCTATAATGGCCAATTTTGACCGAGCAAGACGGTTTGAGAGTTTAGGCCGCACTCTAGTTTCTGAGATACCTACATATCCCTGGTCTTACAGGAATTAGGCCATGTGTATTTCTGGATTCATCAACGGAAACCACAAGAACGGACGCATGATTTTGGGGTCGGTGAAATAGTTGTGGTCAAGTTTGAGAAAGTATGAAGGAACTGGAGCAGAATTGCTCCTGTTGGGGTAACAGTTGCTCATCAGGTCACCTGCAAGTAAAGAGGTACTACAAGCATATATCTGTGCGTAAATTTAAACATGATACAAAATTCCCTTCGGACAATGAAAATCGTCTTTGGACGGTTGAGGATGATGTCTGTAGACCACGATGTCCTGGGCCATGAATTTTTCAGTGAGAGATTTGCATGCCATGAGATGATGTTCTCGGGCCATGAAAAATGGTGCCTCCGAACCATGACGCCTTTGAATAATGATATGCAAATTTGGTAGATCCTATGGCCATGGCATGACGTCTTCCGGCTATGAGGATGGTCCTTCAGACTATGGGGCCCTTGAACAAATTGGCGATATTTCAGCCCATGATATGCAAAGACATGATGCTAGAAGTGGCAAGACAGGGCTTAGTCTTGTATGAATTTGAGGGCAGAGCTTAGCCCGAAAGAAGAGAATAGGTAATTATAGAGAAACAATGCTTAGTCTCGTGCAAGGTGAAGGCAATGCTTGGCCTTATGCAAATATGGAGGCAGGGGTTAGCCTCATGCAGAATTGAAGGCAGTGCTTAGCCTTATGCAAATATGGAGGCAGTGCTTAGCCATATGCAGAATTGAAGGCAGTTCTTAGCCTTATGCAAATATGTAGGTAGGGCTTAGCCTCATGTAGAATTGAAGGCAGTGCTTAGGCTTATGCAGAATTGAAGGCAGTTCTTAGCATTATGTAGAATTAAAGGCAGTGCTTAGCCTTTATGCAAATATAGAGGCAGGGCTTAGCCTCATGCAAGATTTGAAGGCAGTGCTTCGCCTTATGCAAAAAGAGAGGCAAGGATTAGCCTCATGCAAGATTTGGGACAGGTTTTAGTCCCATGCAAAGAGAAGGCAATGCTTAGCCTTATGCAAATATGGAGGCAGGGCTTAGCCTCATGCAAGTTTGAGACCGAACTTAGTCTCATGCAAAGAGAAGGCAGTTCTTAGCCTTATGCACAATTGAAGGCAGTGCTTAGCCTTTATGAAAATATGGAGGCATGGCTTAGCCTCATGTAAGATTTGAAGGCAACGCTTAGCCTTATGCAAATATGGAGGCAGGGCTTAGCCTTATGCAAGATTAAGACAGAGCTTAGTCTCATGCAAAGAGAAGGCAACGCTTAGCCTTATGCAAATATGGAGGCAGGGCTTAGCCTCATGCAAGATTGAGACAGAGCTTAGTCTCATGCAAAGAGAAGGTTGTGCTTAGCCTTATGCAGAATTGAAGGCGGTGCTTAGCCTTTATGCAAATATGGAGGCAGGGCTTAGCCTCATGCAATATTTAAAGGCAACGCTTAGTCTCATGAAAAAAGAACAGATAGTAGGTGATAGCAGGTTATTTCTTAGCTGGAAGTTGATTCACTATCGTTGTTGTTATAAAGGTTGTGATTTCGAGGCGTGCATATTCCTTGTTCCTGCATTCAAAGAAAAATCGTGAGTTCTGTAAGGGAGGTCAGTTCGTGCCTCCGTCGGCTTGCTTTACTTGCTTTGCTCGGTGTGAAGATCCTGTTCAAATCATTGGGGGTAGCATTTGCTAAAGAGAGTTATTTAAAAAGCAAGCATGCGCAGTTTTCAAAGTCATAGTTGAAAATATGTTTTTTAGAAAATTGGTTAGATGAACCAGTGACTGTGACACGATCCGAGACATTGCGAATTCTCCTACCGTAGAATTTTGAGGGTCCTCCTCAAAATTCTGCCCCCAGTTAGATGGACAAACATTTCTGACTGTTGTATATGCTGTGATCGACTGAACTTGCTTCAGAATTTTGAGGGTCCTCCTAAAAATTCTGCCCCAGTTTCTGATGGTGGAGAAAATAAAAATTTTATTGAATTGTGACCGAACCCACAGGGCTTGATACGTATCCCCTCTTAAATGGGAATCAGGTCAAGCGTAGTTCAAATACATCATATGCGAAAAACATAAATGGTTACACATAATATCGCTTGACTGCATCCGAGTTGAATGGTTTTGTCCAGACTTCTCCGTCCATTTCTGCAAGTATGAGGGTTCCTCCTGTCAATACTCTGTGAACCATGTAAGGACCTTGCCATTTGGGAGAGAATTTCCCTTTGGCTTCATTCTGATGCAAAAAGATCTTCTTCAACACCAGCTGCGCTGGCGTGAACCGTCTCGGCTTGACTCTTTTGTTGAAGGCTCTTGACATCCTGTTCTGATAAAGCCGTCTGTGACATACCACATTCATCCTTTTTCCATATATGAGGGCTAGCTGCTCATAACGTCCTTTTATCCATTCTGCGTCGCTGAGCTCAGCTTCTTGTATGATCCTCAAGGAAAGAATCTCTACTTCGACGGGAATAACAACTTTAGTACCATAAACCAACAAATAGGGTGTTGCCCCGGTTGATGTGCGGACTGTGGTACGGTATCCCAGTAAGGAAAGTGGTAGTTTCTCGTTCCATTGTTTGTGATCCTCTACCATTTTCCTCAGTATCTTCTTGATATTTTTGTTATCGGCTTCTACGGCTCCATTCATTTGAGGTCTGTATGTTGTGGAATTCTTGTGCTTGATTTCTCGCACATGGCTTTCATCATATCACTATTAAGATTGGCAGCATTGTCAGTGATGGTGGATTCTGGAACTCCGAACTGACAAACAATCTTGTCGCGAACAAAATCTGCCACAACCTTGTTAGTCACTGCTTTGTAAGATGCTGATTCGACCCATTTGGTGAAGTAATAAATAGCTACCAAGATGAACCGATGCCCATTTGAGGCGGTGGGCTCGATTAGACCAATGCCATCGATTCCCCAGGCGGCGAGTGGCCAAGGTAAGTTTGTTGCATTGAGCTCATTCGACGGCACTTTTATCATATCTACTGCATGTGACATTGGTAGCATTTTTGAGCATATCGGATGCAATCTATCTCCATTTCCATCCAGAAATAGCGGGCCCTGAGTATCTTCTTGGCCAAGACAAAGCCATTCATATGCGGGCCACAGCTTCCGGCATGTATCTCTTCTAGCAACTTAGAAGCTTCTTTCGCATAGACACACCTCAATAATCCCAAATCAGGAGTTCTTCTATATAGGGTTCCTCCACTGTGGAAGAAATTGTTGGACAATCTCTGAAGCGTGCGTTTCTGAGTATGGTTTGCATGCTTCGGGTATTCTTCTTTTGTTAGATACCTTTTGATGTCGTGGAACCAAGGTTTCACATAAGTTTCTTCTTCAACATGAGCATAATATGTCGGCTGACTATGGATCCTTACTGGGATAGGATCAATCAAGTTCTTATCTGGATGTTGTATCATTGATGACAAGGTGGCCGATGCATCGGCAAACTCATTCTGAATTCTGGGAACATGTCGAAACTCTATCTTTGTGAAACTTTTCCTCAATTCCTGCACATGGTGCATATATGGTAATATCTTGGAATTCTTGCTTGTACCTGGTGCACAAGCAAATCTGAATCACCGATCACCATCAGCTCCTGAATGTTCATGTCAATGGCCATGTGGAGTCCTAATATGCAAGCCTCGTATTCCGCCATGTTGTTAGTGCAGGGAAATCTGAGTTTCGCAGATACCGGATAGTGCTAACGAGTTTCCGATAGCAAGACGTCTCCAATGCCGACTCCTTTGAAATTCCCCGCTGCGTCAAAGAACATTCTGCAACCATCGTAGGCTTCAGCAATGTCTCCTCCTACAAATGATACCTCTTCATCGGAAAAATACGTTTTCAGGGGTTCGTATTCTCTGCCCATAGGGTTTTCAGCAAGGTGGTCTGCCAGTGCCTGTCCCTTGACTGGTTTTTTGAATTACATAGACAATGTCAAATTCACTCAACAAGATTTGCCATTTGGCCAGCTTTCCAGTGGTCATAGGATTCTAAAAGATATACTTTAAAGGAGTTATTCTTGATATGAGATATGTTGTATAGACACATAAGTAATGCCTCAGCTTCTGAGCTATCTAGGTCAAGCCACAGCAGGTTCGTTCCAGCAAAGAATATCGTGCTTCATAAGGTGTAAACTTCTTACTCAAGTAGTAGATGTCATGTTCTTTTCTCCTTGTCTCATCGTGCTACCCCAGGACGCAGCCGAAAGCTCTATCTAGTACTGCAAGGTAGAGTAGAAATGGTCTACCTGGATCTGGCGGGTCTAAGACTGGTGGTGTTGATAAGTACTCCTTGATTTTTTCAAAATCATTTTGACAATCTTCGGTCCAACTAGTTGCAGCATCCTTCTTCAACATCTTGAAAATTGGCTCACATACAACTGTGGATTGGGCTATGAATCGGCTGATGTAGTTTAGCCTTCCCAGGAAACTCATTACATCCTTCTTACTCTTTGGCGGCGGTATCTCTTGGATGGCTTTGACTTTTGACGGATCCAATTTTATCCCTCGGCTGCTGACGATGAATCCCAATAACTTTCCGGCAAGAACCACGAATGCACATTTTGCGGGGTTTAACTTCAGGTTGTACTTCCGCAGTCTGTCGAAGAATTTCCTCAAGTCTGTTATATGATCCGTGGCCTTCTTGGATTTAGTGATGACAACGTCCACATACACCTCAATATCTTTATGTATCATGTCATGAAAGGTAGTAGTCATGGCCCTCATGTAGGTGACCCCAGCATTCTTTAGGTCGAACGACATCATCTTGTAACAGTACACCCCCAGGGTGTAATGAAAGAGGTTTTCTCAGCGTCCTCCCTGTCCATCCAAATCTGATGGTAACCGGCAAAACAATCTACAAAGGACTGGAGTTCATGTCTGGCACAACTGTCGATTAAGATGTGTATGTTTAGAAGTGGGAAATCATCCTTTGGTCTGGCTTTGTTGAGATCCCGATAATCGACACAGATTCTAACCTTCCAATCCATCTTAAGAACTGGCACAATGTTGGCTAACCAGATTGGGTATTCCACTACCCTGAGGACCTTGGCCTTAATTTTGCTTAATAACTTCCTCTTTGATTTTCAAACTCATATCAGGCTTGAATTTCTTGAGTTTCTGCCTCACTCGTGGACACATTGGGTTTGTGGCTAACTTGTGGGCCACAATAGATGTACTTAATCCGGTCATGTCATCGTACGACCATGCAAATATGTCCTCATACTCTTTCAAGAACTGTGTGTACTCTTCTTTTTCTGACGGCGACAAGCGAATGCTGATGCGGGTCTCATTGACAATTTCGGAATCTCCTAAGTTGATTATTTCAATTTCGTCTAGGTTGGACTTAGGCTTGTTCTCAAATTTCTCCACTTCTCTTAAAATTTCCTCAGGTATGACATCCTCTTGTTCTGAATCACTATCCTTTTGTTGCGTTGCCTCATTATATGTCACAGTTGCCGGTTCATCGAGATAGGAAATAGTAATGTTGTATAGATAAAGATATGAGAGAGAATAGGTAATGGTAATCATTAATTCATTGAAAGTATCAAACAAATGCGGTTTTCAATAATTAAAACAACATTTTGGAATATTGGAAATATTATTTTAAACAAAATGCAGAAGGGAAATAATCATTCAAAAAAACTAAAATAATGTTGTTCAGCCTTGCTACTCCGGGACTCGTCGGGCCCTGGATGGTCTGATAGTCCAGTTCTTGAGGAATGATCCTCGTTCCACAGCTCTGATGGTACGGCCTTCCTCCTCCTCCTAAAAAATTACACAGCAATACATGTCATCATCTTCCAGGAACAGGTTCCTCAAGGTGGCCAATGTTTCTTCCTCTAATCCCCATATGATATCGGTTTGCTGGAAGGTTTGACTCAGGTGCGGTACAGGCTTCTCAACTGGATAGTAAGGACCACGCCATGGTGGTGACCAGTCTTGATAGTGTTTCCAGGTGTATTGATATCCTAGTCCAAAATTGGTACCATTGTGCTTTAGCTGTATTGGTTTTGAGATACCCTGAAGATTTTTGCCAAGACCCTTGCCGGGTTCATATCCTCTCCATGCTAGTATACTTTCTATCTTGCTACTCCACCACTTATCTTTCTCGATCGCGCTGACACTCTTGATATGATGATAAGTCTCTCCACCTAGCTTTATTTTATTTTCAACCATCGAGATTGTCTGACGGGTGTAAATAGGGTTGCTCCCGTCTCCATGGATAATCACTTCTTAGTGATTCCACTCAAACTTCACTGCCTGATGCAAATTTGACGCTACAGCCCCAGCGGCATGTATCCAGGGTCGTCCAAACAACAAATTGTATGATGTAGATATATCTTGCACATGGAACTTAACATTAAACCATGTAGGCCCCATCTGTAGACAAAGATTGATATCTCCAATGGTAGCTCTCGAGGACCCATCAAATGCCTTCGCATTCATAGTCCCTTCTACAGGCCTTTGACCAACCTCTTCAGTGTTGTCAATAGGAAAATATTGAGACTGGATCCCCCATCTATCAGAACTCTGTCAATGAAATTGTCGTCACATTGCACAGTAATGTGCAGTGCCCTGTTATGATTCAAACACTTGGGTGGCAGCTCGTCCTTGTGGAAGGTGATTTTGTGACTTTCCAGCACCTGTCCCACCATATTGGCCATTGCCCCGCTAGTGATGTTGTTAGGTACATATACCTCACTTAATACCTTTAAGAGAGCATTCATGTTCGCTTCTGAATTCTGTAGCAGTGACATGATAGATATCTTAGGCCGAGGTCTTGGGTAGTTTGGACGAGTTGGAGGTGACTGAAAGTGAGAGGGTTGGGAATTATATGTGTGATAAGCAGTGGCTGGTTGGGAATATCTGAGAGGTGATGGTTGATATGTGGGTGGAGGTGCTTGGTATGTAAGTGGGGAGGTTTGATGTAAAAGTGGTGTTTTGGATCCTTGGGCAACCACTACTGTTCCCGCATCTTTCTTCTTCGACATACCCCTGACTACAATTCTTTATTTGTGGCCTGCAATTCCACAAAGTTTGTCACCATGCCGCTTTTAATGCCCTCTTCAATCCTTTCTACGCGTTTGATGATATCATAGAACTTATGGTTTTCAATAACCATCAATATTTCATAGTACTACGGATCCTGTGCTCAGACGAAGAGCTTGTTCAGTTGCTCCTCGTCCAATGTCGGCCTAACATTGGTTTCCTCTGACATTCGACGAGTGGCATACTCGCGGAAGGTCTCAGTGGGATTCTTCTTTAAGTTCTGAATGTAGAAGACATCTGGCGCATTCTCTGTGTTAAACCTAAATCTCTCTATGAAGTCAGACGCCATACTCACCCAGTTGGCCCACTTCTTAGGATCCTAGCTGATGTACCAGGATAAAGCATCTCCTGTAAGACTCCTCATGAAACGCTTCATTCGGATCCATTCATCCTTTCCGACCCCTACAAGCTTGTCACAATAAGTCCTCAAATAAACCCTGGGATCACCTGTTCCGTCAAACATTTCAAACTTGGGAGGTTTGTAATTCTCGGGTAGTTCTACATCTAGTTTTATGCATAGGTCTTCATAGTTTAGACCTTCTATCCCTTTTCCTCCTTCGACGCCTTGAAACCAACTTGTCAACTTCTTGAGCTCTTCAGCCAGGTTCTTAATGAGCAAGTCCTTCTCAGTGGATTTTGGTGTATAGGATACGGGCAGAGTGGAGTGAGGTAGGGTTTCCACGTATATAGGGTTGTTTTGGTGACCGGGAGTTTGGGTATTACTGTGATCATTGGTGGAGTTCCGGGGTTCGGGAATGATTTGTGGGGTATTTTGTGGAGTATGTAACGGTTTTGCTGATATTGTAGAGGGATAGTTGGATTCTGTCGTGAGGTTGTGTAATGGTGAGGTGGGGGAGGATTTTGTAGGGGCTTGTTGGGTGTATTTTGCGGTGCCGCGGGGTTGTGAGTTTTTGAATGGTTGACATCTGGGATATTGAGTGTAAGGGATAGATTTGATAAGCTCAGGACCTGCTCGAGCTCGCCCTATAGTTCTAGTATTTTCTTCTCAATTCATTATACCACATCATTTGGGGCCTGAGTACCTCGGCCATCAGAAGCTTCTGCATGTTCAACATGTGTGTTGTTGTCTTTTCTGGTGTCGTTCAAATCATCCATCTTTGCTTTCCCTTTTCCTTTTGGTGGACTTGGAGGAGGAGAAGGTGGAGGGCCCTTGGATCTAGTATGATAGGCTGATGATGCCAGTATGCATGAACCAACCTTTGGGGAATGGGAATAATCAAAAGGAAGAAATAAAAACAAAAGGTTGCCAAGTCAGTAAGAGTTCTGAAAAGAATATTTGCAATATTTAAACACATATTGCGGAATGTAAATTCGCGTCCTATTTTGGGAGCCTCGTTGTGCCCGAGGTAGGCCTAGAGACAAGTTGTTTTAGAGAACTTAGATGCCAATAAATGCCTCATTTCATTAATATAAAAAAACAGACGAATCCCAAAACGACACTAAGATAATAAGAGATAAGTCACTACTAGCACTTGGCCTTATTACATTTGGAGAAGCAAATAAATCTAATCTACTTGGTCCTAGAAGGACCTTCCCCAAGCTTGATCTTTCTGAATCCATCAATCAAGTCCCCCAGTTCCCGCATGCCCAACAACAGATATACTCTACTTGTGGAAAGCTCTTCCCACCAATCTAGTAGCAGTGGTGGTATACTACGGACCATGCATAACCTAGGGACCTCGTGCCTTATTTTCTGCAAAATAAATAAGGTTAGACCCTTTCCCTCTCAAGATTCGACTATTTATATATCCATTATTACCATATTGGCATTTAGTTCTCCAAAATTAATGCACAAAACGTGGTACGCGTCCGTTGGGATTATGGAAATCCCGGTGGACTTTTGGATAAGGTTTGTTAAAGGGTTATTATATGGACAACATATTAACCCAGCTAGGTTTATGATGCATGTATAGTTATAATCAGAGTAAGGTTGCTATGGTGGTCTAGACTGGTACCCTCAAACAGACAACTTGAGGGAGAAAGGCACGGAACCGTCGATTGCACCGCTGATCGACTAGTTTTACTGCAAATAAGCCTTTCCCAATTTAATGGGTGATATAGAAGAGCGCAACCACTCATCAAGTGTTGCTATAGGATTGATTACGCACGAGTGGAATATGATGTTGAGCATGATTTATGCAGCAGTAAATAGCATGTTGTCACGTATTTGCGCGTTAGGAAAATAATAAATGCGGTATTTAATAATTTAAAGATGCTTAAGAAAGGAAAACAAAGAAATAAGTCAATTTCTGCAGTAAAGGAAATCATAAATTCTCAAAACGGGCAATTAAATTCACATAAGGGGAATGGGAAAGGGTGCGCACGTATTAACAAAAGAAGCATGCTTAAGACTAACTTACAAAAAAAAGTTTGTTATGGTAAAATTCTAAAATCCCAAGCACAGTCGCCATGTTGTCGCGCCCCTTTATTCCCCGTTCGCGGGAGTCCGGGTTTCAACATGCTTTGGGACAACTCGTTTCCTTTTGGGAAAGAGGTATGGAAATTGAAGAGTCGCCACCTAACAAATTTAAGGTGCATTAGGACACCTAATGCAAGTAACTCATGAAACCGGATTACATTACCAGAGATTGGGTAAGGGCTTGAAATTACCTTGAGGGGAAGGTTTTAGGCACCCCTTGAGGTCCAAAATGGTGGGTCCCGACCAAACTCATTTTGGTGAATTAGTCATTAAGAAAGTAAAGCAGTTTAAGCACACATATGGATTACAAAAAAATGGGAATAAATGGGTCCTAGGTTTATTAGCCTATAGGATCACTTCTGTGCAATACCCGGTAAACCTTCCTCAATTAGAGGGGCTACACGTGGCATTAGCGCACATGTCATCATATCCTTTACTACCCAATTACCCTCGCCTTAGTGGTTATGTAAGCAATTCTAATTAAACGTACTCTATGCGTGCATTACTCATCCCTTTCTTATGGCACTGGAGGTGTTTAGGACCTCTAGTTAAGGCACTTCTAGACTAACCTAAAGTGCTTAAAAGGAGAAAATCTAAGCGACAATTAAGAAAACAAGTAGGACTGTCAGGTAAAGGAAAAATTAAGGAGGCTCACATTTACCTCTACAAATAAGCAGTCAATCGCACGTCTCAAACAACAGTATTCAGATACT
The DNA here is from genome assembly GCA_005239505.1 of Nicotiana paniculata. Classification (NCBI taxonomy): domain Eukaryota; kingdom Viridiplantae; phylum Streptophyta; class Magnoliopsida; order Solanales; family Solanaceae; genus Nicotiana; species Nicotiana paniculata. Next base: position 13,594 of record ML349170.1, on the reverse strand, counting down.
TTAAGAGTCCTAAAGCATGATATCTAGGTGAGCATGACAAACAGAATATATGCAGCATTGTGTTAAAGCGAGGGAATGGAGACCTAATCCGTTTGCCTACTTATTTTAGGATTTGTTGAATCTGAGCAGTTCACAAATAGTTAAGCAAAGCATAGTTTTACAATTTGTAAGATTTCAGTTATCCTATAGGCTTGCCTAGGAGTGGATCCGAGATGTCCTATAAACAAGTTGTCTAATTGTTAATCAGAGTCTTAATACTAACAAGCGATTTTAAACAGGCATTTTGGTTCATTATGTCCTATAGGCATGCTGTCTAGGTGCCAAAAAATAATCATAAACATTACAGAACTGGTTTTATATATTTATCTCTATAAGAAATGATATCTAGGTGTCGGAACGGCTTTTTATACTATCTAGACATAGGCGTGGTATTTAGGCGAGCACAATGAAAGTCCTAAAACATGATTTCCAATGCACTTTGGAGAACTTTATGAACATGATTATTAGGCAGAATTATTAATAACCTAGTGACAGGATTTCTAAGCAGGCATGATGTATGCAGAATTTTTTAGAAAAGCAAAAGTTTTAGAACAGACGATATGATGCCTATGAACATGTTTTCTAATGCACAACTGATCCTGAGAGCATGATTCCTAATGCAAGAAAATAGTCATAGTACTCCTAAGAGCATGATTTCTACCCAATTACCCCCACAAAAATTATATGAAAATCCCTCCCATTTTACTAATATCCCCAATATATGTTTTACAAGAATTCTTATTACAGACCATAAGTGAATTACAGAAATAAGTAATGTTATACTATAGGGAGCCTAGATAGGCCCAAAATAAACTTGTAGGACCAGGCCTTCAACCAAACCAAGTACCATAATCTCGTAGTGTCCAAGAGAGTGTCCTGGTGTGTCAAAGTTCCCAAAGGCTTCTGGGACCCTAGGCAATGCTCAAACCAAGACCCTTTTTAAGAGAAGTAATTTTTGTGCAGTGTGGAAGGGCCAGCCCCAGTGTCTCAGAGTTTGGAGGAGTCTCATGGACTCCTAGGCGGTGCTCACACTGGAGGGGCAGGACCCTATATAATTATAAGAGTAGTAGTGAGAGTGCTTGACATAGTTGGAATAACTTTAGGAAAATAGTATAGAAGTAAAACATTTAGAAGTGAAGAATACTTCAGGAGTGGAAAGAGTTTGGGGAAACATATTAAGAGTGAGAACATTTTGAAAACATTCTGAGGAAAGAAGGTTCAATACCAAAACATAGTAACGAAGCCTAAAAGTGCCCAGATTCAACTCAATTTGTTAATAACTCTAGGTGAGGACAAATAATCTTACAGAGAGGAGATCAAGGGTTGGGAACACAGGAAGCTTAAAGCAGAAACACATAAATAGGATGAGAATTAGAGCATATTGAAGAACAAGAAGGGGTTGATTGACAACCAAATTTATAGCATTCATTAGAGCGTGGACTACTGATTTAGAGTCTCAACAGGAAAGTCATACTTGATGCTAGCAGCAATAGATAGTAAAACATAGAGACTAAGTGTAGGAATGTTCATGTTGAGGACAGAGGTCTAACTACACAAAATTAGTCATGCCAATTGAAGTCAATTAGATAAAATAGGAGTCAGAGACACAAAATAAGCATGCTGGTTGAAGGAAGTAAACAGGAAAGATGGAATACTTATACTAAGGTAAACATGCTGGTTAAAGTAATAAACAAGAAGAGTGAAGCTTAAACATGCTGATCAGGCAATAAACAAAGTTAACTATGCAGTAGTCACACTAGTACATAAGAGACATGGCCTTAGCTGAAACAAAACAACAAGGAGCACATAGATTTGAATTTCATAATGACATTGAGATAGGAACATACTAGTTAAAGAAGCAGAAACAGAAGGTAAAGTTGGCAGGATTCAAAATTCTAGCCTTGGCTTTCAGCCGGCTAGACAAGCAATGAACACAAGTAGTAGAGGGAGATGAGAGAAAGTTTTTTTTTTTGTGTGTGTATGTGTGTGTGTGTGTGCCTTTTGAACTGTTGTTCGTTTTTGAAGAATCAGAATGAGAGTATATATATAACACTTAGGGAGTAAATAAAAATAAGGTAAAAAGAATCACAGTTCAATCAATTAGAAGCAATTAATCAATTATGGAATCAATTCCTATAGGTGAGTCCGGAATAGACCCCTTAATTGGGGGGTAATCAATTAACGGTCACAACAGGGGGTTCAATTAAGGTAAGGACTCAAAATCATACCATATAGAGAGTCAGTAGAAATCCCAAAACCACACTGATAACTAATTAAGGTAAGTATGATCAATTAAGGTCACAAATAAAGAAACAAGTAAAATTTCAGCACACACTGATTTTAACAGGAAAGTTAATAGGAATCAATCAGTAAAATCTTCAAAGAATACTGATTTTATAGGAAAGAAATATTTAAATCCCTAAATAGAAATCAACCAAGTAAGAATCCCAAAGGATTCTGATTTTAACAGGAAAGAAAATTGCTTTGATCCTTAATAGAAGTCAATCAAGTAAAATCCCACAAAATACTGATTTTAATGGCGAAAATCGTTTAGGTCTCTAAATAGAATAAGTTAATATTACTGGTTCACACAGATAAACCAATATCGAAACAAAATCGAAGAAATCAGTATAACACACATAAACATTTAGGGTTCGAGCATACATACGAAGATTAACCAAACACGCAAAGAGATGAATAGGTTTACCATTTGAAAGTAAAAACCTGGGAAGAACCCTAGTTTTAGAAAGAGTAACTAAAAATCAAAACAGTTAATTAAAATAAGAAATTTTTAAAGGAAAACACTCAATAATACTCGAATTACTTCAGATCTACAAAGATCTGAGAAGATTCGAACAATAGTGAAACTAGGGTTTTTAGAAAGTAGTAGAGATGAAGAAAATCGGTCAAAAACCCATGGATTCGTACTAAAAACAAGAGGAAATCCATTCTCACAAAGGAAGATGGCCTAAGACAGGACGGTAACCAAGTGTCAGGCAAGAACAGGTTGATTCTTCACGAGATTCTTCTAAGGACTCATGAAATCAAAGAGCCAGGGAGTATATGAGACTAGTGGTGGTCGGAGAATGCACGGAAACACCATAGAAGGGAGCTTCTCACCGGTGATGGCGCTTAAGGTTAGGGTAGGTCGAGAGAGAACTGGAGAGGTTAGGGAAACGAATTACGGTGGTCGAAGAGGAATGAAGATGGGGGTTAGGGTTGTTGAATTAAAATGGTAAGTTTAATCATGGACCGTTGATCTAAAAGATCAACGGTCATGATTTGATGGGGGTTTGGGTCAGGTAGATACAGATTGGGCTTAAGGGGTTTGGGGTGGTATTATTAAGGGGTTTGGGCTGGTTTTAAAAGGGTTTTGGGCTAATATTTGAGGGGTTAGGTCTGAAAATTGAAGAAATTAAGAGGCTATTTGTTAAATACTCAATTTAATTGATAAAAATAATTTATAAAAATAATTAACAGGTTATAAAAATGATTTTCATGCATAGAAATATCTTAAAATAATTACTCAATATTTTAAAAATACACCAAGCTATTTTCTGGCAAAATAATATAATATTGCATGCATAGGCTATAATTGCAATTATAACCTAAGAAATGTAAATATGGCTATTTGTGAAATAATTTAAGCTTAATATAAATATAAATAGCAAAATTAAACCATGAAATTTTTATAAAGTCATTTGTAATGCAGTTAGTAATTATTTATATAAATAAAAATACTGGGATAAGTTAATTAAAATCCTTTAAAATGTAGAAATTATGAAAAAATGTTAATTGATGTTGATGCATAGTTTTGAAGGTATATATGCAATTTTGAAAATATTATAGGTAAAAATTGGGTATCAACACTCAGGAACACATCACCACCTATACAAAGGAAGTGAATAGGAACGATTTGGCTCCGCACGAAATTGAGTCAGTATTATTGAAGAATTTGGTGCTAGAGAATTCATTAGATTCCTTCGATATGCTCATAGATTCTTTCATCAAGGCCCATTCCAGGTCCAGGAAGGTACAGGCCCGAAAGTCCAACATATTCAGGATCACTCAAGGAGAGTACGAATTTCTACGGGAGTTCATGACCAGATTCTAGAAAGAAAGGATTCTGCTCCCGGTTGTACTAGACGAGTAGACAGCTGAAGCATGTACTAAAGAGCTGAATTCGAGAAGTTCAGATGCTTCATGGAAATTGAAGGAAAGTTTTCTCGAGTTCCAAGCAACAACATGGGCGGATGTTCCCAATCGAAACGAGTCAAAGATCAGAATTCTTGGGGCTCCTGGTGTCACTGAGAGGGATCAAAGTCAATCCCGATAAATTTAAAGTTATTGAAAATATCCTTGACCAGTTTTCAAGCGTAAAAGAGGTTCAAAGTTTGATAGGAAGACTCGCCACCGTAAGTAGGTTCATTTCTCGGTCTTCGGAGAAACGCAATCATTTCTTTTCACTCCTCCAAAAGAAGAACAACTTCGAATAGACTCTCAAATGTAAGAAGGCTTTGAAGGATGTGAAAAGGTACTTGTCGAGTCCTCCGCTACTGTCAAAATCGGAGGAAGGCAAACATTTGTTGATTTATCTAGCGGTCTTGGAGGTAGCGGTAAGTGTTGTTTTAGTCCGTGAGGACAAAGGAATGCAATCTCCTATCTAATATGTTAGTAATTTTTAACGGGAGTAGAAACTCTCTACCCGCATCTGGAAAAATTGGCCTTAACTCTAGTAGTCGCCGCTCGGATTCGGCCTTATTTCCAATGTCACCCGCTAGCCGTGGTGACCACCTTTCCCCTATGGAATATTCCTCATAACCCTGAACTTTTAGGTAGGCTGGCAAAGTGGGCAGTCGAAATGAGCGAATTTGACATAGAATATAAACCTGGGACTGCAATTATGTCATAGGTTTTGGCTGACTTTGTGGCCCATTTCAGCCCGGGACTTTTACTTTTGGCTACGAAGGAAGCAATAATGGTTTCAGAATCAACATCAGGAGTTTGGACTTTATTCACAGATGAATCTTCCAATGTGAAAGGGTCTGGGCTCGGCGTAGTGTTAATCACACCCTCGGGGGAAATCCTAAGGCGGGCCATAAGGACTGTTCCTTTGACTAACAATAAATCGGAGTATGAAGCTCTGGTTGCAGGACTCGAACTGGCCTGGGGAATGGAATCTGAGGTCTTAGAAATCAAGTGCGACTCCCAGTTGGTAGTGAATCAGTTCTATGGGATCTACGAAGCCAAAGAAGAATGCATGTAATAATATGTAGTGAAAGTCCAGGCTTTGCTTGCACGGTTCAGCGAATGGTCAGTAACCCATATCCCGAGGGAAGAAAATGTGAAGGTAGACGCACTAGCCAATCTGTGATCGTCCACGAAAATGAAGGGATCGGAATCCGGTACGATCGTTGACTGTCATGCACAATGCACACCTCAAAACAAGGTATGAAACAGTCGATTGCAATTATAATAACCCAACGAAGATTCGGGATTGAATCCACATAGAGCTAGATGGGAGATGTTCTTGAAGTTCATTGTGATTTTCATGTGATTTCATTGTGTGTGTGTTTGGTTTGGAGCCTCAAGGGCTCGGAGGCGTTTCAGATTGGTTTCAGATTGTTTCTGTAATTAATGATATGAATAATAGTATACTCGAAATGAGAAGTGGATAGTAAATGTGACTAGATTATATACTATGTAGAGAGATAAAGTAATAAATAACATTAAATGGAAATAAATGTAAATAGAGGGGAAGATACACCCAATATTGAAGAGGGTGAAGGATTCCTTCCTCTAACAATGATGAATGACACGAGTGAGAGAATATTATGCAATTTCTTGGATATGATGGAAAAGACAATAGAATAGTTCACCAGCAGGATGAATTTTAGTGAAAAGTCGTTCTTTGTATTATTGTCTGAGAGTTTATATTTTTTCAAGTGCTCTTATCATATGGAATCTTACATGAATTTTTCCCCCTCTTTCTTTCTATTTATATGGGATAATCCCTAAGAATCCTAAAGTACAAAAAGGGAGAATAATCAATGGAATATTTCCTATGTGGATCCCAATATAAAACTAGCCGTTATTTCTGACTCTGATGCTCGAACTCGACCATGACCATGACCAATTGTTGATCTACTCGGCATATGAGGTTACCGACTGACCATGAGCACGCCACACTTAACGATTTCCAGATCACTCTCCTCGCCTAACTCTGCACGACTTAATCCTCGGTCTGATTTTGACCCATACAATTAGTCCCTCCGCTTAGCGAGGTCATCCTTTGGTGGGCCTCGCTGAGCGGACATCGTCGTTCGTGCTTAGAAGATTGGTAAGGAGGAGATTGAGTGGGAAAGGAGTTTGTACGAAGTGGCAACATGGCGATTCAAGAACAACGACTTGTCGTGACATCATCCTAGGGTGACATCATTGTTGTAGGCATCATCATTACGCGTCTTCCTAATGCGCCACATCGTTTCTAGTGCTTCTGACGTTTCAATTCTTATGCAACCGGCGGTTGGAATTTCGATTCAGACACCTGTTCTCTTATAAATACCAGCGGAGAACCCATTAGGCCAAACTTTACACACTCTCATTTTCTAAGATTTGCTTTCCATCATTCTCTTCCTCTTTCTGCACTCTAATTTCATCTTGCTACTGATTTTTGCGATAGATTTCTGCAATTCCTTTTTCTCCTTGAGGCCACATTCTCAATACCTTTGATTAACAGAAGATGGAAACCTCCTCTCATGTTTTTGATGTCTCGTTTGAACTGACACCGCTTTCAGTAAGGATGCCTCCTCATGAGGACGATATTGTTGTCGTTGCTGATGACGACAACTTTCCTACTATGGACAAGATTATCCCTCCTAATGAAAAATCAAGGTCGGATTTCTCAAAACCGACAATGGAAGATCCTGAATTAGTACTTTCGGAACTGGACGAGGTCGGCTTAACCGAGCTAAGGGTCAAATATGGAATTCCTGCCTACATCGACCTAGTTCCGGCTTGTAGAGACGTACTTCAAGTTCATCGCCCGGGGTATTGCGCCTTCTACGCATATCCATTCCGTGTAGGCTACTCTTTTCCTCTTCCTCCACTAGAGAAGGAGTTTTGCCGATACTACCAGGTCTACATGGCCCAACTTTCCCCGTATATCTACAAAATCTTTCTGATGCTGGCGAAATACGCCAAATTGGCCAACCGTAGGGTTTCACTTTGTCACTTGCTACACCTCTTCGAACCAAACTTCCTCAGAGGTCATGGAGGGGCGGTGACTATGGTTCATTAGGTAGTATCTAATGTCCCAAAAAAAATTTAGGCGATCCGGGTCTGGGAGCCGGGACCCACGCCGGAAGGTATGGACTATAGAATAAGAAAATATGGGAATCGGGCGCAATTCAAGTTTTATGGCCATAAAATTCCAAAATACAAGGAACGGTCATGGAGGGATAGTGACTATGGTGTGTTAGCTAGTATTTGATGTCCCGAAAATTTTTTAGGTGATCCGAGTTCGGGGCCTGGGCCCACGGCGAAAGGCGTGGGCTATAGCACATGAAATTATGGAAATCAGGTGGAATTCAAGTTTTATGGCCGTAAAATGCCAAAAGACGAGGAAAGGTCATGGCGGGTTGTGACTATGGTTTGTTAGGTATTTTTTGATGTCCCAGAAAATTTTTAGGTGATGATCCTTCGATGTCGGATCTTCCTATCATTGTGAAGCAGAATTCACCAAGTGTTGGATTGTTCACCCACCAATAGGGAACCTGAGCTGGGTTTAGACCGCCGTGAGACAGGTTAGTTTTACCCTACTGATAACAGTGTCGCAATAGTTATTCAACCTAGTACGAGAGGAACCGTTGATTAGCACAATTGGTATCATGCGAAAATAATGCCGAGGTCGTACGACCGAACCAAAATAATTATATTTAAATTGTGCACTACCGAGGGTCGAACGGCGCGAACCATAGATGCATCTATCTTCTATCGAGGCGTTTGGCCCGCTCCACGAAAGAAAAACATATTCAAACAGTCAAATCAAGAATTCATTAAGGAGAAATTATCCAAGGAAATGCCAATTATCGTTTAATGATCCCCCACACACACCTACCTGTGATTACACACCTAATGCACTCACTCTATCCGGTATGCTTCATTTCATGTTAATTTTTTGTCTTAGTTTATTTTGTTGAAATTATAGTTTCTTTTTTTAGGCCATATGTTATTATAGTTCATCCATGTGTCCATGTGGGGTAGATCTGTACTGAATAGTTTATAATATATGCTCTAACGGGTTAGGTTAGTGACATTTTATGTGTATACCATGTTACCATATCGATTTGTACAAGTAATTGCAAAATCTAAGTACAAATTGACTGTATATTCATAAATTTTGAAATCTGCGGCCGCATTTGAATTTGTGTAGTCCATAGTTTTGTTGTTTTGGACAACCTGGTGAAGGCAAATGCTTCTGCAGCCGCACTTTCATTGTGCGAACTGCAAAATATGAAATATCTTAACTTCTTCATTTCGAACACGAAGGAATAAGTCACTGAATATTGGATCTGTTCTTACTTTTATATTTCTTATCATTTGAACATTTTTTATTTGAGGTAATAAGTATAATTTAGGCAAGCTAGCTTTTACAGTTTCTTTCGACAGTTCTTGAACTACTGATCGTACTTGACAGAAATCACCTCCCAAAAGATTACTTTTCCACCAAACAGTTCATCGATATCCAATATATCTCTAAAACTCTAGGCGATTGTTTTGAGCATTTGACGCTTAGCCAAAAATGCTTCATCCCATATTTGTAATGACCCGACTAGTCGCTTTGAGCTCGAGCGCGGCGTTCGGCAGTTTGAGGCCATGGGTAGCTTCACTTCAGGTATTATGACTTGTACGCATGGTCAGAATTTAATATCGGGAAGTTCGGAGTTGATTTGGAAAGAGAAATCTAATTTCGGAAGCCTTAAGTTGGAGGAATTGGCTAGAGTATGATTTTTGAGAAAACAGCCTTAGAATCGGTATTTGAAGTGGATTTGAAGGTTCATAGGTCATTTTAGGGTCATTTGGCGAAAGTTAGAAATTTGAAGGTTTTTGAGAAGTTTGACTGAAAGTGGACTTTTTGATATCGGGGTCGGATTCCGATTCCGGAAGTTGGAGTAGGTCCGTAATATCAAATGTGACTTGTTTGCAATATTTGAGGTCAATCGGACGTGATTTGATAGGTTTCGACATCGAATGTAGAAGCTGGAAGTTCAAAAGGTCATAAAGCTTGAACTGGGGCACGATTCATGATTTCGGCGTTGTTTGATGTGATTTGAGGCCTCGAGAAGGTCTGCATTATGTTTTGAAACTGGTTGGTGTGATTGGACGGGGTCTCGGGAGCCTCGGGTGGATTCCGGATGGTTAACAGATTGAATTTGGCCTTATGGAGGTGGTGAGGTTGCTATTTTCTAGTGTAACCGCACCTGCGAGATTAGGGCCGCAGGTGCGGAGCCGCAGAAGCGTCCATGTGGGTCGCAGAAGCAGCCGTTATAGGGAATATTTGCATTTATAGCCAATAATTATGCGGCCATCAAATACAGTTTTATTTTCATTCAAGAGGAGCTTGATTTGGGGATCTTGTCTTCCTAAACATAGCTATAAAAGGAGAATTTCTATCCATTGTAGGACACAAAAATATCCTGTACACAAAGGCTATATTCTACTCTCAAATTATAAAATTATTTGCTTTCTTCTTAATATTGTTCACAATACTGCTTCCGGAGAAGCTCATCGTACTAGTAGGTTTGTATTTCATTAAGTTATTTTTACATTCTTGATTTCATTCTCGTTTATTTCATATTTTTGGATCAAGTTAATTCACATGTCTATAAACTATGTCATATATTTCACTGCACCGTTTTACGGGTAAACTATTTGGCGCCCACTGTGGGGCATAGACAATTGTGTAATTACTTTGATCCATTAATCTGTTACTAACAAATTTTGATTCCTTTCTTAGCAAAAGAAAAATCAGATATGTCAGCTAATGATGTCAATAATTCATATAATATTGGAGTACACAATGAACGTGAGGACATGTTCCAAGATGATGATTCATCCTGCGAAACCCGCAATGAAGAAGATGAAACGACTCAAGTTCGCAATAGGAAAAATCCTCGACGTGTGAGGAATATAACTCTTGATGATGCGGATGATAAACATGTTGTTGTAACAGCCAAATTCTTGAGAGAGTAACAAAGGGAAAATTATGTATCACCTCTCAAGACAAGATCAGGTGATGACAGAGTTGAAACATTTGCTATCGGGTGCTTTCAATAATGATAATGGAAGAGCTCAGATTCCTCCCAGCATCTCTACAAATCAAACAGTCCAAAGAACCAGTAACGACGCCCAGCCAACTCGGGGTGGGTTCAAGGCGGCTAGAGGACGCCCTAGAGGGGGAGGCCGATTAGGTTGTGGTCAGGCTTAATTCTATGTTATTCCTGTCAGGCTAGATGTTGTTGCTTCAAATACAGTGATCACATGTATTGTTTCAGTGTGCCACAGACATGCTTCCACATTATTTGACCCCGATTTTACTTTTTCCTATGTATAATCTTATTTTACTCATTATCTAGATATGCCTCGTGAGTCCTAAGTTTTACATGTTCATGTATCTACGCCGATGGGTGATACTATTATTGTTGACCATGTATATCAGTCGTGTGTAGTGACTATTTGGGGATTACAGACTAGAATTGATCTCTTATTGCTTAGTATGGTCAACTTCGATGTGATTTTGAGTATGGATTGGTTGTCTCCATGTCATTCTATTCTAGATTGTCATGCTAAGACCGTGACGTTGGCGATGCCGAGGTTGCCAAGGAACGAGTCGAGAGGTTCTCTAGATTATGTTCCCACAGGGTGATTTCTTATCTGAAGACCCAAGAGATGGTTGGGAAGGGGTGTTTGGCATATTTCGCCTTTGTGAGGGATGTTGGTGTTGGTACCCTTACTATTGATTCTGTTCCGGTGGTGCGATACTTTGATATGTTTCCTTCAGACCTGTCGGGCATGCCAGTCGACAGGGACATCGATTTTGGTATTGACTTGGTGCGGAGAACTCAACCCATATCTATTCCTCTGTATCGTATGACACCAACAGAGTTAAATGAATTGAAAGAACAACTTTAGGAGCTACTTGATAAGGTATTCATTAGGCCTAGTGTGTCTCCTTGGGGTGCTGTCATGCCCCAAAATCTAGGGACGCGACCGCCACTCAACCGGGTGACCCCAGTCAAGCGAACCTGATTTGTCTTTCCCACCCAACGCGCTTTCCCGTGTTTATATCATCCATTATTTATGTGAAATAGTGAGATAAGCTTAAAAGTGTGTGATTACCACAATAAATCCAATTTTTTCCTCATTTTACATTATTATACTGGATTTCCCAAAACATACATAATAGATACAACACTTCCCAATACGGACCACGATTACGAGCAAATACAACCGCTACCCAAAAATATATATATACACCCACATAGTGTCTACAGAGCCTCTAAGAGTACTAGGAGTTTATACAATACTTGCCGTCAACAAGGCCCCGATTATACCTTACAATACATAATATACTCAAAAGGAGATGGCATGAACTACACATGGCCCCGAGAGGAAGTGGGGCTCACCAGTACAACTGAGAAAGGATGAGGAGAAAGCACCACTAACGGCGAGCTGAGCAACCTACTATAGACCCACCTACATCCATATAAAAAGATGTAGCGCCCCCGGCAAAAGAGTTAGTACTGTGGAATAGGACTAGTATGTATGAACAAATTTTATCCCAAGTAAAATCAAACAATACACAATTAAGAGACAGTAATAGAACCAATCAATCAATGCATGTGGAAAGAAACAGCCAAAATCAACAAGTTTGACAATCTCTCATTTTTCCCTTTCAACATCACCATATTCAAGAGTTTCCCGGATTTTTTATTTTGATAGTGATAATGATCACATTCCATCCTTATTACCTCGGTCAGCCTTATTACCTCACATCTCATCAAGCTTATTACTTCGTGTTGCAGCGCGCAACCCGATCCCACCTAACAATCATATTTCATAACAGCAACAACAAACAATTACATCACAAAAACTATTATTTCAAGGAATCACAAGGTCACGTCCACCATTCATATATTTGGGCCCAAGGCACAATAATTCTCCCCAAGTAGTAATTCATATACAAGGCATTGCCATAATTTTTCAACTCATTCACATCATTTCACAATACCTTTTTCCATTACCTATCACGCACGGTTTTCCTTAGCCATTATGTACATTCCCACACCTGGGCACATTAACCTTCTTTCATTCATTAACACATACTTTCATCTCGATACCCTTGAGCATTTACGAGCTTTGCACATAATAAGATAGGCACATAAAAACACTTTTCCCAATATCATATAGTACGGTAGTATGGCAATCAACTTGGACAATCAGAGAATAGAATCTTACGTCTCAACATATTTGAACAATCAATTCACATGTTTTCAAACAAGTTACACATACCGTATGCTCGGACCCAACAAGAGGATTCTACAAAGGTTAATGTTAGCCATACATACCTCGAATCGGGATTTTTCCTTAATTTCTATCTCAAATCACCGGATAGCACCTTCAATCTAATTCACAATGCGGCACATTTAAACTTAGAATTAGGAATCATGAACATGTCTTGAACTCATTTGAGCTTTCTATCAAACACTGGATGTTCCTTCAGATTAAATAACCCATTTTTAGTGAAAGGTTACTCCAACCTATTTTCCTTTACTAGATTATGATAAATTGGGTACATGCATGCAAGATTCTTAACCCCATCTTCATGAACTATCCTACCCAGGTTTCAGTTTAACAAAAATCTAGAAGTTAAGGTTAATGAGGTAGTAGCTTACCTGTTAGAGTGAAGAAATTTGTGTCCTACTTGATTAGTTCCAAGCTTGAGCGATGAAGGAACACCAATTTGATGAAGCTGGGACTTTCTCTCTCTAGAACTCACTCTTTCCTCTCTCTAATATATCAGAAAATGGTTAAAAATTGAAGGGGAGGGGTATTTTAATGAACTGGGGTCGGGTTTCAAAAAAATTAGAAAAATAGGTCCCGATACAAGAATGCGGTCAGGAATGCGATCGCATTCCTGACATGCAGTCCGCAGAATCGACCGCATAATGGCCCTCAAGATGGGAAAAAATTCAAAACACACTGCCCAGGTATGCATTGTGCGGTCCGCATACACGTTATTTGATCGCATAACTTCCCTCCCAAAATCAAAGGCAACAATGCGACAGATATGTGGTCCGCAGAACTGAAATGCGATCTCACATTGGACCGCATAGTTGACCTCAAATGGGGCAGTGACCTTCCCGTTTATGCGACCATTATGCGGTCCGCATACACGTTATGCAATCGCATAGTGCGTCGCAAAACACTCACTTTATGGAAAATTTTATTCTTTAAGTCTCGGGGTACTTTTTACTCAATTTAGGTCCGTTTT
>ML349169.1:0-17585 GCA_005239505.1 Nicotiana paniculata | reverse complement strand
TATGTCTGGATTGTTGCTTGCTGCTCTACTCTCTTTTCAAAAACTGTTTTACTACATAACTCTTTAGTTTTTTACAAAATCTTTCAAACAAGTCTCTTTGCAAACTGTTTTCCTACTCAACTCTGATGCATTAGAGCTGGCTCTTCCACACTGCACTTACTCAATTATGGTTATGAAGTCTGGGTGTGAGCACTGCCCGAGATCCCTTGAGGTCCTTAGGGAACTCTAACACACCTGGATATGAGAAAGGCTATGAAACATTTGGGCACTTGAGGTTCTGGATGTTTGGGCAAGTTTTCAGGCTCTCTATAGTTTAACTGCTTCTTTTCCTTTATCTATTTACGTAATTTATTAAGATGGTCTGTAATATGTATTTGTAAATGGATATCGGGGAGGGCTAGTGAAATGGGAGGGGATAGCTATATAATTTTATCTATGCCAGTGGGTAGAAATCATGCCTTAAGCTTTACATTTCCTATATCTGCATTAGAATCCATGCTTAGGGTCAGCATGCCAAACATGCATTAGATATCATGTCTGTAAGGCTTTTCATGTTTACTGCTTTAACGTATAACATACCTCAATTTATGCTTATGCCTACCACTTAGAAATCCTGCTCCTTATGCGATGAAATTAATACTCATGTGCATTCATGAATCATGCTTAAAAACTCTGTAATTCTCAGTGCATTTTAGAAATCATGCTTTAGGAATCCTGGGCATCCTGAAATTATATCCTAGCCACCCTGCATTCACGTGTGCATACTAGATAGCATGTTCTAGGATTTCGTTTGCATTTACTTAACTATGCGTAGTTTAAACTTTTATGCATGATAAGGTATAAAATAACCTCGCATATGATTATCATGTTTGTTTTCAATATAAATTGGTAACTATCTCTGCATTCTCAGATTTACATCACATAGATCAGTCATGTTTTAGGTAAAACAACCTCTGAACTGTTTAATAATTTTGGTAGTCACTATGCGCAACCCCACGCCTAAGCAAGCCTTAGGTAATCAATCTCTTAAAAAAGAATATTGTTTTGATTGCGTTTGCTGCCTAAGGGCTAAGAGTTTTTTTTAAACCAGTAGGCAAGCTGATTAGGTCCTTGTTATTGAGTTTATAAACAAGCTGGATACTTTTGTGCATTGATATTCACTTAGATATCCTATCTTAGGATTCTGTCTAATGAAACTGCCTCTTGTTTTGTGTTTGAGACGTGTTGTTTATGTGCAATAACTGTGGAGGTAAATCTGAGCCTTTTAAACTTTTTTTCCCGCATTTATTAGTAAAGTCATATTTGTTCTTGCCTGTTGCTTAGAACTTTATCCTTTTAACCTTAGAGAGTTTTGTCTAGAACTGCCAATATTTAGAGGTCCTGAATTCCTCTAAGGCCATTAAGAAGGGACGGGTAACAGCATGCATAGAGGTCGTTAAATAAACTCGCTTAATAATCGCTAAGGGGTGGGAAAGGGTAGACATGGATATGATATCAGGTGCGCTAATGCCACGAGTAGACCCTCTTCTAAGGAGTGATGATCGGGCATTGTACTGATGTGATCCTATAGGATAAACAACCTAGGACCCC
Source organism: Nicotiana paniculata (assembly GCA_005239505.1). Lineage (NCBI taxonomy): Eukaryota > Viridiplantae > Streptophyta > Magnoliopsida > Solanales > Solanaceae > Nicotiana > Nicotiana paniculata. The sequence continues at coordinate 15,995 of ML349169.1, read as the reverse complement.
CTTATCCCTTACACATGTGTGTGTAGATTGTAAAACCTCCAGAACTTGTATATGTGCTTAGACTTTAAATCTTTTACTTAAGCACATATGTGTGCTTGGACTGCAAATCTCCTCAAAACCTTCATCTATTTACCTATGTGTTTATTTCTTATATGTTATCTATTCACAAAGTTTGTTTTGGCCGGGAACCACGGTTGTGGACATCGAGGGGCGCCTAACACCTTCCCCTTGAAGTAATTTCAAGCCCTTACCCTATCTCTTGTTATCTAATCTGTGTTTGTAAATAACCTTTAGTAGGTGACCTAACACACCTTAACTCCTTATGTGGCGACTCTTCAATTCCTTAACCCTTTCCCAAAAAGAAACGAGTTGTCCCAATAATGTCGAATACCCTGACTATTCCGAGAGGGGAGGAAAGAGGGGGAGGGGGGGGGGGCGCAACAACGGTAAAATGGAGATTTCTAATTGGGGGATAAATAGCCCGTAAAAGCAAGTGAGCATGTAAATGTTCCAAGAAGATTTATCCGAAATTTCAGTTAACTCTTTGAGTGGTAGGTAAGAGTTTCAAATTTCATTTACTCCTAAGTGGGGGAGCGTCTGAGTAAGCAGATGTCACCTTTAAAGTGATGGTTTATTAAAAAAAAATGGGAAAGGTTACAGTTACTAAAAACAAGACGAATGAGGTATCATTAGTAACCTTTATGATTAGAAGGGAACAATTTTCATGAAGTGCTTGTACGACAATTATAAACTCATTACGAATAATAGTTACGATGTTTTGCATCAGGGATGTTGAAAGTTATGTCTTATAGTCAAGGTGTAACGACCCAACCGGTCATTTTGAGCATCTGTAATTCGCTCGATAGTTTACGGGCATGGGTAGCTCCGTATGATGTATTATCACTTATGTGAATCGTCGGTTTGGTTTTCAGGTTTTTTAGAATCTGTTTGGATGAATGGATTTCAATGTTGAAGCTTTAAGTTGAAAGAGTTGACCATGCTTGACTTTTTTCAATTTGACCCCGTAAGTTTTGATGGTTCCTTTGGGTCCAGATGGTGATTTTAGACTCGGGCATATGCCCGGATTTGCATTTGTATGTTTCTAGAAGGTTTCGGCACAACTTGGAAAAAATTAGGAATTTGAAGGTTTGGAAAGATCATATGTTTGGTCGGAAATTGACTTTGAGGATATCGGATTTAGATTGTGGTTTAGGGAATTTGGAATAGCTTCTTCATGTCATTTCGAACTTGTGTGAAAATTTTGGGTTCATTCCGGGATGATTTGATATGTTTCGGCGCGAGTTTTAGAAATTAAAAGTTCAAAGTTCATAAATTTCGATTTGATTTTTGTTGTTTTGATGTTGTTATGTGCGTTTTGAGACCTCGAGTAGGTTCTTGGTATGTTATGGGACTTGGTGGTATGTTTGGACGGGATCCCGAAGGGCTCGGGTGTGTTTCAGATTGATTTCAGATCATTTTTCTCCCTTTTGGCACCGTTGTGTTCTGCTATTTTCTGGTGTTTCAGTTCTTCATCGCGTTCGCGTGGCTAGTGTCACAAACGCGTAGTGTATCTTGATGGCAGTAGATTTTCTTCGTTGCGTTCGCGAAGTATGTCCCGTGTTCGCGTAGAGTTGGGGAAAGTTCTCTTCGCGTTTGCGTATGGAGGACCGCATTCGCGTTCGCATAGTGTTGAGGTTGGCAGCTGGGAATTTGAGTGTTCTTCTACGAGATCGTGTAAGGTTGGTTGCGTTTGCAAAGATTTGGCAGCAGTTTTCATCGCTTTTTCATCGGGTGTATCGCGAATGCGTAGAGTCTTTGTGGCAGGGTGAGTTTCATTCATCGCGAACACGATGATTATCCCTCATTAATGAAAGAGAAGGCCTGAGCAGATTATAAAGTACTCTATTTCGAGGGGTTTCTCCCATTTTTGCATTTTGGAAGTTGTTGAGCTCGGATTGAGGCGATTCTTGAAGCAATTTTCACCAGATGAATTGGGGTAAGTGTTCTCTACTTGGTTTTGATTATATTTCATGAATCTATCTTTGATTTTGGCTATTGGATTGTGGGTTTAAAGAGGAAAATTGGGGGATTTGGCCTAATGTTTCATAATACAAATTTTTGAGTTTTGAACACCGATTTGGAGTCTTATTTCAGTGAAACTAGTATTGTTGGACTCGTAATTGAATGGGTTGTCGGATTTTGTGAGTTTTTTGAGGTTTTGAGGTGCGGGCCCGGGTTGGATTTTTGGGATGATTTCAGGCTTTGATTCAAGATTTGTTCTTTTTATGATCGAGATTGGTTCCTTTAGCATTATTTGATGTATTTGAGTTATTGTTGGTTAGTTTCAAGCCGTTCGGAGGTCGGAACGCGTGGGATGGAATCTTTGGAACATTGCTTGGCTTGCTCGGCATTGGTATTGGCTCGTTCGAGGTAAGTAACTCTTCTAAAATTAGTACTGAGGCTATGAAACCCCTCATTACGTGTTACGTGTTATGTGATTGGTATTGAGGTGACACACATGCTAGGTGTCGGGCGTGTGGGCTTGCACCCTGTGAATTGAGACTCTGTTGTTTCCATGGCATTGTATAGTGGCCCTATTTTGTTGATATATGTGTTTTCACCATGTGATAAAGTAGCTGAGCTATCAATCATGATAAATATCATGTTTAGGATTTTATGTTGATATTGTTGGGACCCATAGTGGTCGTTTCTTGCTGCCATCTCACTGATTTCATTGATATTTCTTACTCAGTCATATTCATGCATTCATATCATATTCTTAGTCTCAGTGTTGTTTATTGATACATCATATCATTGTTGTCGGGCTAGTTTCATGACATTGTGAGCCCGTGAGTGCGACTGGAGAGATTGATGACTGAGTGAGGCAAGGGCCTGTTTGTGAGGATATTGATACTATAGCATGTGAGTTATCCGTGCAGCACGTGAGTTGTCCATGCGGATTCAAATACTGATATTATAGCACATGAGTTGTCCGTGCGGATTATGGAGCTTGCGATGTAGGAGCCCCTCTAGAGTCTGTACACCCCCAGTGAGCGCGGTTGATTATATTGAGGTATAGATCTTCCCTGGACTTGGATCTTGTCTGAAGCATTTATATACCTGGAGATGGATCTTCTCCATGCGGCCAGATTGACTTTCCTCGGTACTGAGTGATTGATGGTCAGTGATGTATATATATTCCGGGATGGATCTTTCCCGGGCTGTATGGGCCATATACAGTACCGAGTGGTTGAGCATGATGAGTGGAATGTGTGAAACAATGAGATTAAGTACTCTAAGAGTGTGAGCACATGGTTCATCTCCTAGATGCATGACATTTGCATGCACACATGACATACATGCATAGAGATGCATTTTTCCGCATGTTATACGGTATGACGTCATTCATGACTTATTATACACATTGATATGTGGGCATAGAGAGGTATTTTATACTTGTTATTTGGAAATAAAATGAAACATTTTTATTTATTGTGAAAAGGATATTTGGAAAATTACAGTTTTCAAACTTACTCGTACTTTTGGCATTTTCGGTAACAGATTAGGGATTTTTCACTAAGGTACTTGAAAAGCATGCCTATTTTCTGGAACTGTGAACTAGTTGAGAATTTTACTTCTGAGATACCTCTTTTATTACTTGTATTATGTTGTTATGAACTGTTAATGAGATATGGGTATTTAGCCCGACCTAGTGTTAGCTCGTCACTGCTTTCAACCTAAGGTTAGGTTTATTACTTACTTAGTACATGGGCTCGGTTGTAATGATACTATACTTCTGCACATTGCGTGTAGATGTTGGGTGCTGAGGTTGCTGTGTTCGATGGGAGCTGGATTGAAGATGTACATGCGTTCCGGTTGAAGTTTCCCCTTGTTCGTGGTAACTTTAGGTCTATAAAGCTATGTTTATGTACTTTTCAAACAGACTATGTATTTATTTAATTTTCTCTTTGTGAACTCTATTCTTAGAAGCTCATGATTTATACTACCAGTCCTTGGAAAATGTATAGAGGTCAGTAAATTACTTTCGTTTAACTGTCTTGTTAATACTATTGAAATTGGATAGTTATTATTTGGCTTACTTAGCGGGTTGGGTTATGTGCCATCACGACTAGTGGATTTGGGGTCGTGACACAAGGATTTAATGGGCACATCTACTATATTCCTAGAACTTGGGGACATGTGCGATTTGAATTAAATTCAAATAATGGCGGAGAATACAGAAGTACTTCGAATTGTACATGCGATTAAGTGGAATAAGAGAGTATTCTAATGTGTAGTTACTAGCATGAAATGAAATGGAAAAGTGTAATGTAATGTGCATTCATGAATGAGAAAAGACTCTTGTACACCAAAAAAATGAAGTATGCTAGTAAAAATCATGGGTTTAAGAAAGGGCACTAATCTTAAAAGTTGTAAGTTCCATCGTGATAGCAATGTTATGCGAGTGTTGGAAGTTTACGGACTATGGTAGGATACCTATGGTGAACCCATAAGTAGAGAAAATCTCAATTTTTTTGTTAGAGAACCATCACAAGGAAGTCAATAGAGTTAAGAAGCTGGTTAAAGTTAAGAAATGAAACCCTAGTATTCGAGAATGGATGGCAACATAGTATCGTAAAATGAATGAAACTGGGATGAATATATTTTTTTTCAATAGAGAAAACGTGTAAGCAATAATAGTTATCAAGTTGGGATCTTCGGGAACTCCAAAAATCACGAGTGAAAAGTGGGGCTATTAATTGATATATGATGTATGAATCTACGACAAATATCTTATTAGTCTTTGGAAGGCACAGAAGAATATTTTAGAATAATTTTAACAATTATAGGACGTCAAGAGTCCTAAAGGGAAAAAAAATCGTTTATGGAAACAAGAATCGTGAAAGGCAACAGATTGATTTTAAATATTGTTTATAAAAAAAATTTCCAAGACTAAGAGTCGTAATGAACAAGTTTTTCATATTCCAAGTGGGAAATATAACTTCACTCTCATAAACCATGAGATATTGCCTTGAGAAAGCTAAAATTTATTGGGGCATGAAAATAAGTTATTGTTTATTAAGGAAGTCACATAGAGATTTTTGATTTATTTGAAGATACTTTTCAGGTACAACTTGACGTATGCATGACTAAAGAAAATGCAGGAATGTATAATAGTGATATGGGAGCTATGTATTGTAGCAATTATTAATGTTAAATGGTATTCATATATGTTATGTCACGACTCAAATTTCTCTATGCTGGGTATCGTGATGGCACCTAGTCTTAGAGACTTGTTAAGCCTAATATTTCCACTAAACAACATTAATAATTAAAGAATTTTAAAAATTTCGAAATAGAATTCTTGACAGAGTTACAATTTTTCCAAAACCCGGTAAGTACAAGTCATAAGCTCTACGAAATCTTTCTATCAAATCTATGCACAACTGTCTAGGAATAAGTAAGTACAGTTGAATAGAAATAAAACATGAAGGTGACTCTGAAGCCTGCCAACGCAGCAACAGGTACCTTGAGTCTCCTCAGCAATGATTTGTGCAGCTACCAACAACCATAACCTGAAGCTCCAGACAAAAATGTGTAGAAGTGTAGTATGAGCACACCACAGCGGTACCCAANGTATGAGCACACCACAGCGGTGCCCAGTAAGTATCAAGACTAACCTCGGTGAAGTAGTGACGAGGACTAGTTAAGACACCACCGGTCTAATAAGTAAAAAGGCAAGATATATAAATGACCGAACCAAAATATCTATCTAAAGGTTTCTCAAGCTAATTAACGATGCGATCGAATAATACGGAAGAAAATTCAATAATCATGATCAATGGACAACATAATAGAAAAACGGAAAGAGAATGGAAAGGATGTAATCAAAAAGGTGGGAACTACAATCCAACAAAAACACAAGCAACTCAGCACTACATCAATTTATTCACGTCAGGCCTTAGCCAATTACTCAATAAAACTGGTCAAACTTTTGAGTGAAAACCATTAAATCGTGAGTTCATTTCGAAAACTTTAAAGATATAATCATTTCGGAATAGAGAAATTTCTTATTTGAAACATACTTTCTCTGAATGTATATTTATATTTTTTTATAAGGAGAAATCTTTATAACATAGTCTCTTCAAAAATGGGGTGTTCAAATACACTCCCAAATACTACTGTTTCAAGTATCCTCAAAATATGTGATGTTCAAAATACATTTTTCCAAGTAATGCTCTTTCAAATATCATCAAAACACGTGATGTTCAAAATATATTTTTACAAGTACTATTCTTTCAAATATCATAAAAATACGTGATGTTCAAAGNTTTTTCAAATATACTTTCGAAAAGAAGTCCTTTAGACATAACTTTTCCTGGAGATAATTGCTTTTCAGCTATACTTTTCAATGTATATATTTATATTTTTCGATTTAAATCTCCTCAATCATAACACCGGAACTCAGTCCGCCACTCAGAATATGTCATGCAATGCAGTACAGGGGGAAATCTCCCGGATCTCTGTCCGTAGTCCCAATTTAAATATGCAATAAAGTACAGGGGGAAAGCTCCCGGATCTCTGTCTGTAGTCCCACTTTAAATATGTGATGCAGTACAAGGGGAAAACCCCCGGATCTCTGTCCGTAGTCCCAAATTAAATATGTGATGCAGTACAGGAGGAAAGCTCCCGGATCTCTATCCGTAGTCCCAATTTAAATATCTGATGCAGTACAGGGGGAAAGCTACCGAATCTCTGTCCGTAGTCCCAATTTAAATATGCAATGCAGTACAGGGGGAAAGCTTCCGGATCTCTGTCCGTAGTCCCAATTTAAATATGCAATGCAGCCACTGAGAAAAATAACTAGAATGCGACAGAACCAATATATATTGTCACAACCGGCGCAAAAGCAAACAAGGCCGAATACAAGGTGCGATGAGAAAATCAATACAAAGACTTAAATAAAAAAAGTGGTAACAAATCGCTCATAAGAAGTAGCCACTGAGAGGAGTGCCAAACACAAAGAGAGGACAGCATAACGAGGGTAAGACAAGACCAATATAGCAACTATTCTATTCATTCAAGTTCGCAACCAAGTAAACAGATCATCCCAGCAAGGGATTCAGCTATAACCAATCTTACTTAGACAATTAGCTTCACCAAATGAACTCAGTTTGAACAATGATCAGTAAATAGGCAGCATATGAAGGAAGACATGGCATAACGATAGGAAAAACAAGGTCTTCATTTAAGCCAATTAAGATCATATAAGAAACATGGAATCTATTTCCAAATAAGTTCGAGTACCAACTCGTCACCTCGCCTACATAGACCACAATCAACATAGAAGACTCAATCCTAAGGGGTAGTTCCCCCAGACAAGGTTAGGCAAGATACTTACCTTGACTGTGCTAATCAACTCAATACCACACTCTTGCCACGAGCACCCAACTCTGGGTGGCCCAAATCTAGACAATTCGATTGCATAGAGTAAATATCATCACAAGGAAAAAAAATAATTAATAAGTCCGAATCGGGTCCACGTCTCGGAATCGGGTAAACATTATATTTTCCGGACACCCATTCACTCACGAGTCTAAACATATGAAAATCTCTCAAATCGGATGTCAAAAACCCAATCAAAACTCAATAATTAGGTCTATGAAGTTTATCCCATTTTCTACCCAAAATTTTCGAAATTAAAGGTTAGATTTAAGATTGGAATCATGGAAATTGGTCTATAATGGATAGAAATAGCTTATCCAAGTTACCCAGGTGCAAAAGCCTCGAAAAATCGCCTCTCCCGAGCACTCCAATTCGAAAATGGTGAAAATAACATAAACCCTCAGATTTGATATAATTGCCCAGAAATTCCGCATCTGCGCCTCTGGGACCGCACCTGCAGAAATACCATTGCAGGTGCGAAAACCAACTAAAAAGCTTGGGGTCGCACCTGCAGCCAAATGTCTGCACCTGCAGCTCCGCATCTGCGGAAAACAGACCGCACATGCGAGGATTAGGGGATAGGGCTAAGTCCGCACCTGCGAGCTCCTTGACGTTCATGCGTGTCTGCACCTGCGGAAGGTCCATCGCATGTGCGAGACACCAGAACCAGAAATTTTCAGCTGTCTCCCAAGTGTTATTAACACCCGATGAGCATCCTAAACGTACCTGAGGCACCCCGGGACCCCGTCCAACAACACACACAAGTCATATAACCTAACACGGAATCGCTCGAGGTTTCAAACCACATAAAACAACACTAACACGTTGAATTAAACTAAAAATCCATGAAAATCCTTCAAACCTCTATAAACATTAAGTTTTGCATTTAAGGTCCGAATCACGTCAAACTAAGTCCGTTTCTTACCAAATTTCACGGACAACACATATAAATCATATCGAACCTGTACCGGGCTTCGAAATCATAATACGAGCCCGATATCATAGGTTTAACCTCAAATTTCATTTTCAAAAACCTTTATATTTTAGGAAAACAATTTTATTTAAAAGTTCATATCTCGGGCTTAGGACCTCGGAATTTGATTCCGAGCATACGCCCAAGTCCCATATTTTTCTATGGCCCCTCCGGGACCTCAAATCACGGGTCCCGGTCCATTTACCAAAAACGTTGACTGAAGTCAACTTTATTCAAATTTCCAATACAAAATTTTCATTTTTATCAATTTTTCACATAAAGGCTTCCTGGCTACACGCCCAGGCTGTGCACGCAAATCGAGGTGATATAGAAGGAGGTTTTCACGACCTTAGAACACAGAATTAGATAGAATATACAGGATGACCCCTTTTGGGTCATCACAATCTCCCCCTCTTAAACAAACGTTCATCCTCGAACGTGCTAAGATTCACTTTGAACTCATCCAATCACTGATTGCGCATTTCCAACACACCCGCGGGTGATCCCACGTCACCCCAACATACATAAGCTTGATGACACCATCACAACTGCCATATAGCCTTCTCATCATCATCGAATAGCCTCATACCTCAATTCCTCACTTTCTATTCATTTCCAAAAGACCTGATTCTAGATCTATGTCCGGCATTAGCCTCAACCAGCTGCATCAAATCAGGTCTACGCCCATAGGCATGGTTACACAACATAACACATCACACATAGGCTCAATAACACTTTTGATCACCATAACTGCCCGAAATCAACTCAACATTGGCAGTTAGTCGCACATATGAAAGAACTCTCTGTTTCCAAATCCCATAATACCGATAATGATGCAATAAACACGAAGACCTCACCAGTAGACACCCGAATCACCGAGTCACAGCTAAATCCACCGGACACACATCCCGCAAACTGAACTAAAGAAGCACATAAAGAAATGGCTGAGTAGGAAAGATAGAAGCATATATAAAGGTACTATCACACCATCCCATAGGCATAACTCTCTATCGATACTGACTTACCAAAAGCAATATAACAAGAGAGAAGCAAAGCATATGAACAAATCACAAGGATGTCATCCTGATAAAATTCCACCGCGGTACTCAGCCCGGTCCAAACATATCAAATCACGAGGAATCACGAGGGTCTCGCCCTCAACTCTACGACACATGTCAAATATATATCATACTAATAGAGATCTCCCGTTAATTCGTCTCGGCTAACAAAATCATAGCGCTCACTTACTCACATCTCAATGGAGTATCAAATCACAGCTCGGAACCAAAATACTCAGGAGAATCACATAAAGATTACCACGAAGGATGGCATGGACTCACTTCAAGTTTCACCACTAGAGAGGATGAATAAAACAATGATAGACATGACTACTACTCATAGAATCTCCCAACAGGAGCAAGCCCAAAAATAGAGTGCAATACATGAAACTCAGTCATAAATGAAACAACAAATAATGGGAATTTGTCCTGATCAACAGGACTATAGTGAAATACAATGGTACCCCACTTAGAACATCAAGCCATACATGGGTGATGATATATGATACGACGGCCTCTAGCCTACTATATGCAATACATCAATGGGTCGGGCCTCCCCCTCTTAGACGCCTTCTATCCACCTGAACACCCTACTATAACTCTCCCACATGAATCCTGGAACAATCTCTCACCCTGTGGCTAACATCTCCACACTGAAAACAATCTCTCTGCTGATGTGGCTGTGGAAGACATACGATACAGATCCTCTGAGACCCATGAGTATCTGAAATGCTCCCATGCGAAGCTGATAATGCAATTGATCTGGTTGACCCTAGATTCTCTACCGTGCCTGAGTCCCTTAATTAATCTACGGAATCGCCTCCTAACTGAAGCGACCAAGTGAGGTGTATATCTGGTCAACTCACTGAATTTGACGGCGTACTCCAATGGTGACATAGCGCCGTAATGCAACTGCTCAAACTTTGTACGTTGTACATCCCGACTGAACTGAGGTGCAACCTCCCTTAAAACATCTCCGAAAACTGAATCCATGCTAGTAAAGCTAACTCGTCCAGGCTACCCCAACACATATGCCGCCACCACCGATCAATCCACTACTCTTGACCTCAGACATGACAAAAGCAATCCCGCTTGTCTCCACAATACCTGAAGTACGAAGAATATGGTGACACTCTCCATAAAAACCCTGGGCATTACCCACCGCCAATCCACTAAAAGATAAAAGGGTTGTACTTCCAGTACCTCTAAATCCCAAGGTGCTCTACCTCTGATGTTGTTGTCCTAACCACGGGCTGAACTGAAACCACATGCCGTACTGCCATGACAACTGGAACTTGACCAATATGATCTCGCTGCTCTGGATTGTAGACGGTGGGAGTCTGAACTCCTCCCCTGATCTGTGAAGAAACTGTGCACTAGAATCAACCCTGCCTGAACCAATGTACCAATTGTACTCAAAACTGTGCTCCGGTCCTCTGAAGTTCAGGGTAGCAACAGGCACCCCCAGTACCTGTCCCCTAACTAGGACTACTGGCGACTACTCAACGGCTGCTCTGGTAGGCATACTAACTGCGGCACGTGCTCCTCGTTGGCCTCTGTCTCTGACCGTTGTGACATTTGCTTCGGGATAGCATCATCCGGAACCACCGCTCATGTCCTCACCATAGGTGAGATAATGGAACGATAATTTCAAACTTCAAGATCAATGAACTCGCACGATAGGAATGAAGGAAGTGAAATTGTCCTGATAGTTCCGTAGCCTCTCGAAGATAAGTATAGATGTCTCCGTACCGATCCGCAAGACTCTACCAAACCCACTTATGACTCGTGGCACCTATGAACCTAGGGCTCTGATACCAACTTTTCACGACCCAAATTTTCCTCCGTTGGGTATCATTGTGGCACCTAGTCTTGGGAACTTGGTAAGCCTAACATTTCCACTGAACAACAACAACAATAAAGGAATTTTAAAAATTTTGAAATAGAATTCTTGACAAAGTTTCAATTTTCCAAAAACCCGGTAAGTAAAAGTCATAAGCTCTAAGAAATCATTCTATCATACATACAACTATCTAGGAATAAGTAAGTACAGTTGAATAGAAATAAAACATGAAGGTGACTCCGAAGCCTGCGAATGCAGCAGCAGGTACCTTGAGTCTCTTCAGCAACGATCTGCGCAACTACCAACAACCATAACCTGAAGTTGCATGAAAAAATGTGCAGAAGTGTAGTATGAGCACACCACAGCGGTGCCCAGTAAGTATCAAGACTAACCTCAGTGAAGTAGTGACGAGGACTAGTCAAGACACCACCGGTCTAATAAGTAAAAAGGCAAGATGTATAAATGACTGAACCAAAATATCTATCTAAAGATTTCTCAGTGTAATTAACAATACGATCGAATAATACGGAAGAAAATTCAATAATCACGATCAACGGACAACATAATAGAAAAACGCAAAGAGAATGGAAAGGACGCAATCCAAAAGGCGGGAACTACAATCCAACAAAAACACAAGCAACTCAGGACTACATCAATTTATTCACGTCAGCCTTAGATAATGACTCAATATAACTGGTCAAACTTTTGTTTGAAAACCTTTAAATCGTGAGTTCATTTTGAAAACTTAAAGATATAATCATTTCGGAATAGGGAAATTTGTTCTTTGAAACATACTTTCTCTGAATGTATATTTATATATTTTTATAAGGAGAAATCTTTATAACATAGTCTCTTCAAATACGGGGTGTTAAAATACACTCCCAAATACTACTCTTTCAAGTATCCTCAAAATACATGATATTCAAAATATATTTTCCCAAGTACTGCTCTTTCAAATATCATCAAAATACGTGATGTTCAAAGTATATTTTCGCAAGTACTGCTCTTTCAAATATCATCAAAACACCTGATGTTCAAAATATATTTTCCCAAGTACTGCTCTTTCAAATATCATCAAAATACGTGATGTTTAAAATATATTTTCCCAAGTACTCACTTTCAAATATCATCAAAATACGTGATGTTCAAAATATATTTTCCCAAGTACTGCTCTTTCAAATATCATCAAAACACGTGATGTTCAAAATATATTTTCCCAAGTAGTGCTCTTTCAAATATCATCATTCTGCAAGACAAAGGTTTTTCAAATATACTTTCGAAAAGAAGTCCTTTAGACATAACTTTTCCTGGAGATAATTTCTTTTCAGATATACTTATCAATATATATATTTATATTTTTCGAGTTAGATCTCCTCAATCATAACACTACCAGAACTAAGTCCGCCACTCAGAATTTGTCATGCAATGCAATACAGGGGGAAAGCTCCCGGATCTCTGTCCGTAGTCCCAATTTAAATATGCGATGCAGTACAGAGGGAATGCTCCGGATCTCTGTCTGTAGTCCCAATTTAAATATGTGATGCAGTACAAGGAGAAATCTCCCGGATCTCTGTCTGTAGTCCCAATTTCAATATGTGATGCAGTACAGGGGAAAGCTCCCGGATCTCTGTATGTAGTCCCAATTTAAATATGTGATGCAGTACAACGGGAAAGCTCCCAGATCTCTTTCTGTAGTCCCAATTTAAATATGCAATGCAGTACAGGGGGAAAGCTCCCAAATCTCTGTTCGTAGTCCCAATTAAAATTTGCGATGCAGCCACTGAGAAAAACAACCACAATGCGACAGAACCAATATATATTGCCACAACCGGCGTGAAAGCAAACAAGGCCGAATACAAGGTGCGATGAGCAAATCAATACAAAGACTTAAATCACAAAAGTGGTAACAACTCGCTCAAAAGAAGTAGCCACTGAAAGGAATGCCAAACACAAAGATAGTACAGCATAATGAGGGGAAGACAAGACCAATATAGCAACTATTCTATTCATTCATGTTCGCAACCAATGAAACAAATAATCCCGACAAGGGATTTAGCTATAACCAATCTCACTTAGACAATTATCTTCACCGAATAAACTCAGTTTGAACAATGCGTAGTAAATAGGCAGCATATGAAGGAAGACATGTCATAACGGTAGGAAAAACAAGGTCTTCATTTAAACCAATTAAGATCATATAAGAAACAAGGAATGCTAGACATGTACTTCTAACTTAAACACGAGGAGATGAGATTAGAAATCAGGAATTCAGATATAACAAGTTCAATTCATATACGGGAAACATAAGGACCCAAAAATCACTAAAAGCAATCTAATTGCAAATAAGTTCCAGTACACATTCATCACCTCGCGTACGCGGACTACAATCAACATAAAAGACTCAATCCTAAGGAGTGGTTCCCCCATACAAGGTTAGGAAAGATACTTACCTTGACTGCCACGAGTACCCAACTCTAGGTGGCCCAAATCTAGAAAATTCGATTGCATAGAGTAAATATCATCACAAGGAAACAAAATAATTAATATGTCCGAAGCTAATACGCGAAATTAGTAAATTCGCCCAAAAAGTTCCACGGGCCCACTTCTCGGAATCAGGTAAAAATTATATTTTCCGGACACCCATTCACTAACGAGTCTAAACATATGAAAATATCTCAAATCAGAGGTAAAAACCCTAATCAAAATCAACAATTTGGTCTATGAAGTTTATCCCATTTTCTACCAAAACGTTTCGAAATTAAAGGTTGGATTTAAAATTGGAATCATGGAAATTTTTCTATAATGGATAGAAATTACTTACCCAAGTTACCTAGGTGCAAAAGCCTCAAACAATCGCCTCTCCCGATCTTTCATATTCGAAAATGGTGAAAATAACATAAACCCTCGGATTTGAATAATTGCCCAGAAATTCCACACTTGCGCCCCTAGGATAGCACCTGCGGAAATACCATCGCATGTGCGAAAACCCACTAAAAAGCCTGGGGTCGCACCTGCGGTCAAATGGCCACAGTCACGGCTCTACATCTGCGCAAAACACACTGCACCTCAAGGATTTGGGGATAGGGCTAAATTCACACCTACGAGTTCCTCGACGCACCTACGTGTCTGCACCTAGGGAAGGTCCATCGCAGGTGCGAGACACCAGAACCATCAATGGTTCAGTTGTCTCCCAAGNCCCCCCCCCCCCCCTCCAGACCTTGTCCAACCACACACACAAGTCATATAACCTAATAAGAACTCGCTCGAGGTTTCAAACCACATAAAACAACACTAACACGATGATTTAAACTAAAAACCCATGAAAATTCTTCAAACCTCTATAAACATTATGTTTGGCATTTAAGGTCTGAATCACGTCAAACTAAGTCCTTTTCTTACCAAATTTCACGGATAACACATATAAATCATATCGAACCTGTACCGGGCTTCAGAATCATAATGCGGGCCCGATATCACAGGTTTCACCTCAAATTTTATTTTCAAAAACCTTTATATTTTTAGGAAAACAATTTTCTTTAAAAATTCATTTCTCGGGCTTGGGACCTCGCAATTCGATTTCGGGCATACACCAAAGTCCCATATTTTTATACGGCCTCTTTGGGACCGTCAAATCACGGGTCCGGGTCTGTTTACCAAAAATGTTGACTGAAGTCAACTTTATTCAAATTTTCAATACAAAATTTTCATTTTTATCAATTTTTCACATGAAGGCTTCCTAGCTACACGCCCGGGTTGCACACGCAAATCGAGGTGAGATAGAAGGAAGTTTTCACGACCTCAGAACACAGAATTAGATAGAATATACGGGATGACTCCTTTTGGGTCGTCACATGTTAGAAGTTAAAAGTTTTAATGATTTACATTTGATGCACTTATGCTATATGTACGACCGTGTCGGGTCAATATGGTACATTATATTGCGTATTGTTGGTTGTCGAGCGACATTATTATTGCTGCCCGTGTGGGGGCTCGTTGTTGACAGGTTAAAGTCTTTGGATAGTCCTAGTTATAGAGGAAACTCTACCGAAATTGTTAAGAATTTGTAAAGATAGCCAAATTTTGAGGGCCATAAGTAAGTTAAGATTTTGGAAAGGAAGTATAAGACCCATGTAGACATAAATGCCTATGAATAGTGGTTTGAGGTTGAAGTATGGTAACTTTATTCTTAGAAGTGACTTGTAAAACTGTCACGACCCAAATTCTCAACATTAGGGATCGTGATGGCGCCTAACACCACACTTTCTAGGCAAGCCAATATTAGAATCGATTAACTAATTTGCATTATTTATCTATTTAGACATAATAAAATAATCTAAAGTAAACTGAGTCTATTTACTTTTAATGAATGATTCCCAATATAATAAAGAGAAATAAAAAATAATTAATTAAAATGAGCCACGAAACTAATCATATAAATTAATGAAGAACTACCCAAGAGTCTGGTGTCACAATTCACAAACTACAAAAGAATACTACAAATACTTGGCTGAAAGAAATAATGTAATTGTTCTGAATATAATAAAACATCATTTATGAAAATAGGAGAAGACTCTCGGATCTGCGAACGCCGGTCTAAATATCTCTACTGCTAGCTAGTACCTGGATCTGCACAAAAGAGGTGCAGAGTGTAGTATCAGTACAACCGACCCCATGT